>JAODAL010075097.1:0-14130 GCA_025379985.1 Phyllomedusa bahiana
TCTTGATTGTGGTTCCTCTATTCGGCCGTCATATATGTTGGGGGAAACATTCTTGCTTGCGCTGCTTTAACAGCAGTCAAAAGAATATTTTCCCAAGTTTTCATGCACATAGGATTTTTTTAAGACGTTTCGTCCCAAAACTTCTATAAAATTTTTCATTTAAAGGGGACGGAAAGGGGGGGAGCTGTGACTCCCCTTTTGTGACTGGGGGATTGTGTGTTACTGTACACAATGTGTCTCCTTTTAGCTTGACCCTGCGTTACGTAATACAGACACTGCAAAAAAGCTCTCTAAACAAACAGGAAGTGTCAACATTATGGGGCTTAGGGGCCAAGTGATAATAAGGACTTAAAATTAGAAAAAATTTTGAAAGTATCTAAAAAAAAAAATAAATAAATAACCAAAAATTCCAAAAAAATGTTTTTAAAAAAAAATGTGAGTTAAACAAAAACATTTTTGATGACAATTCCCTTTAAATACTCTATAACTGCTACAATCTTTTACAAAATAAGGACACACGGGGAAACAAGGTCTGACAGGTTTGCTGTCCCAGCAAGGGAGGCAAACCTTTTTAAAGGTTCCCTTTAATTTTTTTTTTAGAGGAGTTGAACCACCTTTATAGGTAAGCTGAATTATGCTGCATTTACCAGTACATAGAATGGCATCACTGTCAGCCTGTTACCACCCTGAATAAAAGGTTGTTGGTGATAGGGGCCCTACATTTTCCCTTACAGGTTCCCTTTAAACACGCAGTCAATAACTTCTGAGAAAAGTGTGACTACAGGAGTTTAAAGCGGTATCCTCACCACACTGATTAGGTTTAAACTCTGGAAAAAAAAAAACCCTTTTAAAATACTTGGGTTCTGATTTGTTTCCTTTTCGGGCAAGGAAGTTTCTCTTTGCTTGGTACACGACCGTCCCTAGGTTACCAACCAACTCTCTGTCCTCTTCACTCCCTGCTGTGTTTTATCAGCAGCGCAGGAGCCTGTTCATCTATGTTACTGACAAACATTACACCTTTAGAGCTCTGTAGTGTTCTGGTCTGCTGTTAAAACCCCTCCATCACCAATATCCCTTCAACAGGCTCAGCTAAGAATAGCAGAGCTGAAATGTCAGTCACGGCTATAGAGTTACCCAAAGTCTGAGCAGTAAAGTGTGAGCCTGAGGCTGTCTGTGAAGAGCAGGTTCTGTGAAACAGCCAGATGAGAAAACCCCTTAGACAACAAGGAAAGGGAAGGGATGGAAAGGGCAATGTAGCAGGCTTGTAGTATAAGCAATTGGTCAGCAGACAACAGCTCCTCGTTAATATGATAGACAAAGATTTCACTCATCTCTCCTTAGTTAACATTAAAGAGGTCTTCTCATCATGCTGTTTCACAGAGTCACAGGCAGCTTCAGGCTCACTCTTCCTCATCAGGCTGGGCGTGGGTCTACAGCAGTGATTAGCATACCAGCTCTACCATTCCTAGCTGAGCTGTTACAGAGACATACGTGTAGAAGATTTAATATGTAAGTAAACAAAAAGTGCTCTGAAGTGTGAAAATTAGTGCTTATCGTAAGAAACAAACTAACAAAAAACTAATCCTGTTAGAGATAAAGACTCCACTCTGTCCAACCAAGGTAATATGACACCCTGCCCTCTGTCTAATCAGGAATTGAGATATGGACAGCCACCTTAAAAACATTAATTTTTTACTCAGAGCAGAAAAATTTTACCCCTGACCCGGGAAAAAACAAAAACAAAAAAAAAAAAAAAAAAAAAAAAATTTAGAAAAAGCCTATCCCTACATGTTGCAAGCTAAACTTTGTAGTGATAAAAAAAAAATTAAAGGAGGAGGTCTGAAACACAAACCATTATGCTTTGACAGAAGAGTGCCAGTCATTAATGAGCAAATGCTCTAGATACCAGTTCACACCAGCATACAAAAAGCCACAGTATAACTCATAGGGAGACTGCACAAATGCAACAATACCAATGAGATTGCATATAGATAAGGCAATACAAAGAGTAACACCATGCAGCATATGGGCCACAGACGCCTGCTGCTGGGATTCAGTGTATCTTCCAGCCATTGAGCAGTAATTGTAGCTTTGTAGTTTTTTGGTAATTTATGTTACATTTTTGCAGTGGTTTTATTTTTAATAGTGTAGGGACTCGTAAGAAATGAGGAGCCTTGCCGAGGCTTGCGAACTTGCGTACTGTAGCTACTGTAAAAACTAATACCTCATATTTGATATTTTTCCAGTATGTTATTTTTGTTTTTGCCCTAAAACACTGGGGAGCTTAGGGTACAAGTATTTTGTGAAGGACACCCTTTAAGTGCTGGGCAGCCCGCCCATTGGAATATTATGGGTGACATTGGCTGTAACTCAGTATGGTGTACCTGTATGAATGGTGTTACCCTTTATAATCGCCTTTACTCAATTTCATAGGTATGGTTGCATTTGGCAGTCTCCCTATGTGTTATACTGTGGCTTTTTGCATGCTGGTGTGAAATATTATCTAGAGCATTTGCTCATTCATATCCGGCACCTGCTATATCTTTCCCATGCAGCATATGGGCCAGAGACGCCTGCTGCTGGGATTCAGTGTATAGCCCAGCCATTCAGCAGTAATTGTAGCTTTGTAGTTTTTTTTGGTCATTTATGTCCCATTTTTTCTGTGGTTTTATTTTTTGACAGAAGAGGCCTGAGGTGCTGTAGTTTTTAAATTTTTTACTGAAGCTTTATCAATAACAATGTTTTTTGTAAAAGTCGCCAATGGTTTAATAACGGAAGACAACTGGTGTATCAGGCTCTGAGTCCTTTTAAACTACTTTGAACAAAGTTTTCCACTTCACAGGTTGCAAACTACTTACTGCAGCATGAAGCTGAAACTTTTGAGAAATACAGGGTTTAGTTGAAGAGCTGTACAGCTACCATAGCTGTTACTCACAAGTGTCAAAGGCTTCTTAGGTAAAGGCCAAAATGATTTGTGCAGCAGGAGCTGTGCCATTTCTCAAAGCCAAGAAACCCAAGAAGAATAGGTTGTCAACAAAAGTAAGGTAACCGCTCCAGACGCCTACAACCTCTCCTCTGCCGGATGAAATACAGGTCTGACATTAGTACGTCATGAAAATAAAATGGAACTGCACGATGGATGGGGACCGGGGAAATGAAACGGATTTCAAGCTCCAGCGACAAGCTTGTGGGATTTGTGGACTATGGTTCTATTGTAAACATGTCTGTGGAGTCATTTCACATGTGATATATTATGCTGGGTGCACAGGTACAAGTCAAATGAAATTCACCTTCTGTAAAAGTGCTTCCTACTCCACTGATGGCCTCTTTGTGCTTTGAACGTATATGACAGGAACGCCACATGTTAAGAAGCAAAGACCGTGAACAATTGACAAGAACAACAAGATCTTAAAAACGAGTAGTAGGTTTTTCATCAGATGAGATTTTACTTCTTATCTGACCATGTTCTTCACCTTGGCAGGTCCAAGGAAATGTAACTGAGACAGGATATTAAGAAAATCAAATGCAGAGCCTAAGAAACGTTGCAAATCAAGGCCAAGCGGATGAGTGCATACATGTATCACATATAGATAGAAAAAAAAAAAAGATTAGCCCGCTAAACAAAATAAATTGTGCAGGTCTACACTGTCATGGCTGCAATGCAATTGTAAATACACAAAATATATAGCAGCATGCTGCCCTAAAAGGTTTGGAGGCTTAGAAGCTACGAAAAGTGAGCCTGTATAGAATAGGGCCGGTCCTATCTTATACAGGTCACCTTGCTGCTAGTAGATGAATACAATCTGAGCAAAATGTGCACTAAAATTCTGAATTGTACATGTATAACATCTACCTCACTCATTTTAGTAGCAGTAATGCAATTTAAAATAATCAATGTATTCATTGTCCACATTTACTCAGAGCTTGCAGAGTGCTTCTGTATTTTTGTATGATAGATAGATAGATAGATAGATAGATAGATAGATAGATAGATAGGAGACAAATGGAAGATACAGTATCTCACAAAAGTGAGTACACCCTTTCCATTTTTGTAAATAATTTGTTATATCTTTTCATGGGACAACAATGAAGATAAGACACTTTCATACAATGTAAAGTAGTCAGTGCACAGCTTGTATAACAGTGTGAATTTGGTGTGCCCTTAAGATAACTCAACACAAAGGCCCTCGATGTCTAAACCGCTAGCAACAAAAGTGAGTACACCCCTAAGTGAAAACGGATTAATTGTACCCAAAGCGTCAATATTTTAGTGTGGTCACCATTATTTTTCAGTACTGCCTTAACACTCTTGGGCATGGAGGTCACTAGAGCTTCAAAGGTTCCAGCCACAGGAATCCTCTTCCACTTCTCCATAACAACATATCATGGAGCTGCTGGATGTTAGAGACCTTGCCGTCCTTCACCTTCTGTTTGAGGTTGCTCTGCAGATGCTCAATAGGGTTTAGGTCTGGAGAAAAACTTGGCCAGTCAAGCACCTTTACCCTCATTTTCTTTAGCAAGGCAGTGGTCATCTTGGAGATGTGTATGGAGTCATTATGTTGGAATATTGCCCTGCGGCCCAGTTTCCAAAGGCAGGGGATCATGCTCTGCTTCAGTATGTCACTGTACGTGTTGGCTTTTATGGTTCCCTTGAAGAACTGTAGCTCCCCAGGGCCAACACCACTCATGTACCCCCAAACCATGACACCACCATACTTGACTGCAGACAAGATACACTTGTCTTTATACTCCTCACCTGGTTGCCCCCGCACAAGCTTAACACTATCTAAGACAAATAAGTTTATCTTGGTCTCATCAGACCTCAGGACATGATTCTAGTCATCCATGTCTGTAGTCTGATTGTCTTCTGCAAACTGTTTATGGGCTGTCTTGTGTATCATCTTTATAAGAGGCTTCCTTCTGGGATGACAGCCATGCAGACCAATTTGATGCAGTGTGCGGCGTATGGTGTGAGCATTGACAGGCTGATCCCCCCCTTTAACCTCTGTAGTCTACAGTATCTTTGGATATGATGCTGAGCCTGTGCAATAGATTTATTTGGTCGACCATAGCGAAGGCTGTTCTAAGTTAAACCGCTGTCTCATCTTGGCCCCCATGTTGCAGCTCAGTGTCAGAGTGTTGGCAATCTTCTTATAGCCTAAGCCATCTTTATGTAGAGCAACAATTCTTTTTTTTCAGATCCTATGTGAGTTCTTTGCCATGAGGTGCTATGTAAGACTTCCAGTGACCAGTATAAGAGAGTTTGAGAGCAATAACACCAAATTTAACACAACTCCGCATTTACACCTGAGATTTTGTAACACTAATGAATCACAGGACACTGAGAGAAAAATTGGCAAATTGGATACAATTTGTCCATTTTCACTTAGGGGTGCACTCACTTTTGTTGCCAGCAGTTTAGATATTGATGACTGTGTGTTGAGTTATTTTGAGGGAATACCAAATTTACACTGTGATACAAACTGAGGGGTGTACTCACTTTTTTGAGATACTATAGACAGATTCAGATGTAGCAAAGCCTAACTCAACATCATACCTGTGGCACAGAACATTATCACAACTGTTTCAATGCTATTAAAATGCTTAAGTGCTTTTGTGGTAAATTATCTTTGCTAATTAATCTTTGCTACATCTGTAAATTTGAGATTAGACAAATAAGGATTGGTTCACTAGTATGAAATAGGCAACTCTTATAGGATAGAGTTTTGAGAGGGGCAAATATGCAACATATTGAGAAATTGATTCACAATCAGTGTAGATTCATGACTGGACAGGTTGATTTCACAGAAGTGTGTTTGGAGTTACATTGTGCTGCTTGAGCGTCCGCTTTACTTTTATGAACAATGCCGTTTGAAGATTTTTCTGAAGGTGCTCAGGAATCCCTGCAGATCCACTGTCAGCAGATCTCCCAGGCTTCACCTGAAAGCAGGCTAGTGATGAAAGTCACTTTGGCTCGGTCACTTGGAAATTGGTGAGCCAGGACCTCGAAGTGGATGGTACACTGGTTGAGGAATCCGCAACACATATGGGGGCCTCCGAAGTAACGAGCAGATGGAGGAAGGTGCAGACTGGGACTCATCATGGCAGCGAGAGGCGAAGCTATAGCAGGTAGTGGAGCTGGTGTAGGTGCCAGTGCAGACACAACTGGAAATGGTCTGTAGCTTCTGGAAGAGTTGCTCCAGGTGGACGCCACGACGGTTCACTACAGCTGCCAGGTGCTGGATATTACTGCAGGCAGGAACACATCTGTGGTATCCATTGTAGGTTAATTCATACAGTCACGTTCTAAGGGAATAGAACGCAGGGTATGTGGTCCTCTGGTCCACCGTGAGGGTAGATGGTGAAGGTCCCAAAAGTAGCTGAAGTGAGGGACAGCTACAGCAGGTGCCGGTACAGGTGACAAAACACAGCAGGTGTAGCCGTAGGCAGGTAACACAGGTCCCAGAGTGGTAACGGACTTAGTACAGCGGCAGATATACAACAGATATAGCGGACTGATACAACGGCAGGTAACAGCAGGTAGAGAGCGCTAGACAGCTCAGGGTTAACATAGGTATACCCTGTTTCCCCGAAAATAAGACACCCCCGAAAATAAGACCTAGTACATTTTTAGTTATGAAATTCAGAGTTTGGCTGCTTATGCTGATGATTCTGATGAAATCACTACAGTATATTAATACATATTGATGTTTTGTTCAACAATAAATGTGAATTATTGATCATAGAAAAAAAAAAACATCCCCTAAAAATACGTCTTAGCTCGTCTTTAGGAGCAAAAATTAATATAAGACACTGTCTTATTTTCGGGGAAACAGGGTAGCAGCAGACTATTGGAGACTACTTGACCAGCATGATGAGGAGGACTGTTTCAATCTCAAATCATGTGGCTCCTCTAAAGTTAGTGGGCGATTCAGGGATCAAACACCTGTTGGGAATTTTGCCCTTAAGCTTCTTGTTCGAGATCAGCAAGTTGTGCAGAAAATCCTGAAACATTGAACAGTTGGACATGTGCATCTAAAGGTAAGACATGGTCTCACATTTAAAAAAAAAAAAAAAGTGAAATTTTATGTCCGTCCTGAAATTTCAACCAAAAGCCAAATATCCCTAACTTTTTGTGAGTAGTGTAGCTAGATAGATTGATCCATACATACAGGTAGCACTAAATAGAAAAATCCATTTGATTGATATGTAAAAAAACACTCATGCAAAAGTTAATAAGGTGTTATGTGGAGTTTGGGGAATGAGGGGGCAGAGCACAATACGAGTTCTCAATCTGGTGCTTTCCCAACCCCTGCCTCACCCCCTGCACCAGACATAACACTATGATTATCTTCCCTGGAATTAATCTGTTAGATGCTGTTTCACTAATCTAATGATGCGTTATGAACAGAAAAAGTGCTGGATTTATGATATTCCTGTAACTTTGCAGCAGGGGCTGAAATTTCCATATTGTCTCCTTCACCCACTGCCTTGGGAGAGTGGTCAAATCTGATTCAGGGAAAAACTGCAATGCTCTAGAGCGGGACAGCCGTGAAGACCCACAGGGCCCTGTACAACCCCACAACATGGACAGGGTCAAACAGTGAACCCTGATCTGAAACTACACAGAGATCAAGAGATTGATATGAGACAGATATATAATTAGATAATTGTGAGATAGACAGACTGTCTGACAGAATTCTACCCTGAACCCAGAGAATGTTCCACTTGTTACTTATCAGATTTTACATTCCTATATTTATTCTGGTGTTGCCCCTTAATAGTTTCTTCTTGTCAGAAAATCAAAGTGGGCTTATCTCCTATTGCCAAACTTTATTCCACGTCAACAACGCTGCCTTCTTTAATTAGAAGTTGTGGAGGCCCCCCACAAATCAAGCAAGAACAGACCTCTAACAACTGTCATTACATTCTTGGTTTTATTGATGGATTCTCATTATAGCTAATGCCTCTGAATTTTTTTTTTATACACACACTTTTCTAAAACACACACTATTATTATTATATATATATATATATATATATATAATATATATATATATATATATAATAAATATATATTTTAAAATTTACATGCACACTGGATATATGTGTATATATATATATATATATATATATATATATATATATATATATATATATACACACACCGTATATATACACAGAGATGTAGCATAGTTGGACCAGACAGATGGACGTCCATGATATCATGGCAAATAATGTTATGTCAACTTTTAACAAGCTAACACAAGAAGCCACAATATCACTGACAAGTAAAACCCTGCTACATCGATCGATAGATAGATAGAGATAGATACTGAGAATTTATTATTAAAGTCAAAAAATCAGCTTTATTTCTTGCTTGAGTTACATATACATACACACATACATATCTATTCTGCATATACGCATATATATATATATAAATATATAATTTATATATATATATATTTAAAATATATATATATATAATATATAAAACAACTATACACACACACACACAACACATACAGTGGGGGAAAAAAGTATTTAGTCAGCCACCAATTGTGCAAGTTCTCCCACTTAAAAAGATGAGAGAAGCCTGTAATTGACATCATAGGTAGAGTTCAACTATGAGAGACAAAAGGAGAAAACAAAACCCGAAAATCCCATGGTCTGCGTTGGAAAGAATTTATTTGTACATTATGGTGGAAAATACGTTTGTGGTCACCTGCAAACAAGCAAGATTTCTGGCTCTCACAGACCTGGAACTTCTTCTTTAAGAGGCTCCTCTATCCTCCACTCATTACCTGTAGTAATGGCACCTGTTTGAACTTATCAGTATAAAAGACACCTGTCCATAATCTCAAACAGTCACACTCCAAACTCCACTATGGTGAAGACCAAAGAGCTGTCGAAGGACACCAGAAACAAGACTGGAGCCCTGCACCAGGCTGGGAAGACTGAATCTGCAATAGGCAAGCAGCTTGGGAAATCAACTGTGTGAGCAATAAATAGAAAATGGAAGACATACAAGACCACTGATAATCTCCCTCCATCTGGGGCTCCACGCAAGATCTCACCCCGTGGGGTTAAAATGATCATATATTGGTGGCTGACTAAATAAATTTTTTCCCCACTGTGTGTGTGTATGGGGAGACGGTTTCTTGCTTCCGTGTGTTTATTGCACCAGCAGAACAAAAACGGATGGCAATACATGCACGGCAAACATATAAACATAAACAAAACTCCTGCTCGTCTGAGCGCTTACTATACATAGGTGTAGTTCCCTCACTAGCACCTTGGGTGGCGGTGTAGCAGACACTGGCTTCCAGCAGTGTGAAAGTCTCCAGCCCAGAAGGTAGACTGGAGATACAGCCAACGCCCAGTCAGCTTACCTACTGACCTTATATACCGCCGGGAAATCCCGGAGTGGAGCCATGGGGAGTAAGTACCCACCCTGCTCTATGCTTACTCCCAATGAAAGGCCGACCCGGGAATGGTTGGTAGCCATACTAACAGACAGATTAAACATCGGTCGACAGTCTGTACTGCCGACACCTATTTAACAATGGCCCTTCACTCCACCATGGTCTCCTCCAGGCATACGCCCAGAACCTGGCTGGGATATACACTCCATTGCAGACCTTTCCAGCTGCGGCTCAATTAAATAATATTATATTATATACTATAATATATATAATATTATATATTATATATTATATACACATTTTTTTTTTTATCTCTACTTGGACCTATCATCATCCGCTGTTCCATGCAACATTTTTTTCTTCGTAAACATACATATACACACACATTCCTAAGGCAACCACATATAAATATTGTTGTTGCACTGCTGGTTTATAGGAGGAAAATGACAGAGGGATCAAGAGGCAGATTAACCTGTCAGGAGGCTGGAATGTGTTCCGCTGATATCGGTCATTCCATTAAAGTTCAAATTGCCGAGAGTCCACGCTTTATATTGTTCCAATGTCTCAATGACGAGAAATTGTGTTATTCAAATCACATGGAGGGTAATTTGCCAGTGTTTTGGGTTAGCCAGTCTACAAATTGTTCCCTTCTGTGGTGCATAATTGATATCCTCCAACAATGACATCAATTCTGCACCAAGGGGCCTTCTATGTGGGAAATCTGTATCCTTCTCCTGATAAATATGTAAAAGATCCGGATAAAAATGTCACATTATCATTTCAAGATGTTAGCAGAAAGCCGCTGTTCATTGGGACTAATCAAATTTCATTCTAAGCAGAAGTGGCCGATGTGTCGGGGGATATTAAATCAGGAGAAAGATAGTGTTCAGCGAGGACAAACATTTCTTCAAAACAAACGCGATCTCTAATTGTAGATTCACTTATGAAGTAAAGCGATCAAATTTGGGTTGTGAACGGCAAATGAATATGCTGCGCATACAATATTGACGAGGGCTGGATCATGAACATACTCAATTATTAAAATATCTATTTGCACATAGGATGAAGAAAGTAGCAGTGAGAAGTAATTACGGCAGCAATTTCTAAAGCCTGTGGAGATTCAGATGATAGGCTCAGCTGAGTCACATCTATGGAGCGATTATGTCAACCCCACACCCCCTCTCTTTTGATTTTCTGAAAGAACCACCTGCATGCTTTGTAGACTATAGTTATAAATATGCAGAGGTGAGTTACATCCCCTCTCTCCATAATGACAGGCACAGTATGTCAGGATAAAATCTACCTAGTCATAATGGCGTTGCGTCATCGCAAAGCTACTTCAATATGGCGGGAGGATTGAGGAGTACGTTGTTCCATACTTAGTAAATACTTGTATTCCCAAAACTTTTCTTAAACCTTTGTGTTATGCCATTCTTTCTTTACTCTTCCAGCATTTATCAATACTCTGACAACCGGGAGTTACTTTTCCACTTGTCAACAGGGTGTGTCTGTAAACAGCCACTATATTTACTATTTTGCCATAGGCAAACTTAAACTCTATCAGTTCTCTATGTGTAAAACACTAAAACGTAACTTTTATTATGTATAACTCTTAACCTCTATACACACTATTTAAAAACCTGATTTCTAACCTCACCATTTAACCCTTTTTGCTTCTGAAAGAAGGAATAGCTCCTTTTCTATTATCAAGTCTGGTGGAACACCACCTATTAACAGGAAAGCCTTATAAATACAGCAATTTACTAGCTCCAGTAAGGGATCCCAAGCCTCCTACTTGGACAGTCGTCAATAATCTCATGGACACAAAACAAAAAAGGCCCCCTTGTGACACCCTGTGCAGTGGGTGACACTTGTAGACAGAGGTGAGAAATCACAATTTAAAACATCATATCTGACCTTCCCCGACATGTTTCACCAGCTAACCTGGCTTCATCAGGGGATAGAGGTCCAATTTTTTGGAGACTATGTAAACAGCCAGGCACTGGCAGCTCTCGATGGACATTGTTAAAGGGTGTTGGGTCACACCTCATTGGAAAGTACAATGCTAAGTTGCCAATTTATTCATATATTTCCAGAAGAAGAAGAAAAAGGATGCTACACCATGGTTATGTCATTGAGAACACTAGCATTGATAAGTTAGTGGCGCTATCAAGACCTCTAGTCTTTTCAGTGCAAAGACCAGTGGGCTACTTGTAAATTGGCAGGGTTGGATTCAGGTAGCCTTTGCCCGGCTCTTAATTATTGCCCCTGATTTTTCTGAGCCTGTTCTGGTGCCAGCTTGACTTTGGCCTGGTTCTCTTATCCCTTTATTTGAGCTCTTTTCTGGAGAATGTAGATATTGTGTGGTGTGGTTAAGTGTTTGTTAGGTTTTTACTTATTTTGTACCTCAAGTATGAGCTGTCTTCTTGTATTTACTTTTTCATGATATTGCTACATCTGGCAGGTGGTTGAGGATGATGATGATGATACAGCCTCTGCCAAAAATCTACAAATGGCCAGGTGTACTAACATGGTGTATGATCTCTTATTTAGAAATGTGGATGACCCTAATCTTTTTTTTATATTAGTAAAACTACCCAGTATGAAAGGTGGGATGTAGATCTTACTATGAATACTGGTGGGTTACTTATAGTCCAGCAATACTGCATATCACATCTCTATGCCTTTTAATTTGTAATAACCTTAAAGGAGTTGACTGACTCACTCCAAAGATTAGCTTTTAATATATAGGGACCGGCAATTGAAGAGTTTTTACAAATATATTGCTTTATCTTTTCAGCTTTTTTGAGATAAGAATAAGAATTTATCGGCACACAGGTTTCTCTGGTTACCGTCCTTCTCCCACCTTCTCTCTCTGCTCTGTCTTATCTGATAGCAGGGATGACAACAGGTCGGGCTGCAGCAGCTTGAGAACAGTGTGTTATCTCATACAAGTAATTAGTCTCCTTTGTTTACTTTGAGCGCTATAGGTCTCTGCACTTATAGATAACGTTTCCTGCTCTCATATCGGTGCTATTAGACGAGCTATAAATGCTGAGCTTATATGCTAATCACTGCCATAGAAGCATCCAGTGTCTTACCAGGACCACACAGCTGGCAGGAATCTGAATCTACTTTTGGCTCTGAAACATCGTGGTGAGACAACCCCTTTAACAAGGACAAGCTCTAAGGACTGTGCAGACCACAGATGGTGTTACAAGCCAAACAACATATGAATAGTCTCCATCATTACACAACCACCAAAAGCTTACATGTTGATATCACATAAAAGAGGTCTATGGGCTTATACTTTGTGCGCCAGATTCTAACCCTTACTGTACTTGAATGATATCTCTTCACTAGATTTCTGTAGCAAATACTCTTTTTTAGCCCTGTTGTTCTTCATGCTAATTTTAGTTGTGTTTTCTTTCTATTGCTGGTCAGCGATGGACCGACTTTTGGTTTTTAGGCTTTATTGTCTGAAAAACTGTGACTAGTGTGGATAACATTAGGGACACCACTACTGTAATGAATGGTTTTATGGTTTTAGTGTGGCTTTGGCAGTAGCCAAGCGACTTTCATCTCTGAACCGCTTACGTACACAACTCATATTTAGCTAGAGGACTTGAAATCAATGAATGTTTTACATTTTTTCTTACTTTCTGCATGGACATGAAGTTGGAATACAAAATAGTTTACTTACCTAGCCAGTGCCAACAAGTAAGCCTTGTTTAACATTTTGGATCAAATATTTTACCCATTGTAGGTCGGAATCAAGCCCAAGGTTTGACTGATGGCCAACATTTCCCCTAGGGGACTCATCTTTTAGCCCGTTTTGTAGTTAACTCTATGTTTTAGGGTTCTAAACGTGTCATTTTAGCTCACAATAAGGGGGACCCCAATGATTCGTTTCCGAAAAGCTATAATGTGAAACTCCATCACATCCCCCAGTTATATCTCCCTTTCCTTTTCAATACTGACCCCCTTTTTCTTCTCCATCCGTAAGTTTTATACATACTGGTTTTTTTCACTTACTGTGTTTTAACCCAAATTGAAAATGAACCTTAAGGGCGTTTCCCCCAACTTTTTGCCGCCCCCCGGGGGGGGGCGGGTTTTCTCCGCACTGAGCGGAGAAAAGCCCCCCCCCTCCCCTTTAGAAGCACAGATTTCCGTCCCAAAAACGGGGCGGAAAAATTGTGTTCTACAATTTTTTCCCCCGGGGGAAAACCCGTAGTGGGGGACTGCTCCCGGGTTTTTTTCCATAGGCCAATTGTGCTCATTTTCGGCCCCGGGTTTTTAGGGGGTTGAAAAAACCGCAAACCGTCTGAAAAACCGGCCCAAAACCGTGCAGTGGGAAAGCCCCCAACACACAATGTAATATCAAGTAATGAGGGCAATGTTTTTTGACACAAATGTCATCTCCTGACGTTAAAGGGTTTTACCATGCTGTTTTAAAGGGCCGCTATTCACAGCCCCTTCATGCTATGTTTCCCGTTAGGCTTGGTAGATCAACAGCATGACTGACATTTTCCCCCTGCTGTTTTAAAATGAGAGTTAGAGGGGCATTTTTATAGATAGTCCAAACAGGCCAAGGCTAAGGCTCAAAGGTTTAAAGTTTGTCAGTAAAGATAAACAAACTCTAGAAACACCATGTAGTCCTAAAACTTAACTTTTAATAAATACAATAAAAAAAACGGAAAAA
>JAODAL010075098.1:0-14129 GCA_025379985.1 Phyllomedusa bahiana
GAGGTTCATTTGAAATTTTTTTATATTGAAAAAAAAGGGGTACGCTCTCAAATGAAAGCCCAGGGGCCCATAACAAAAAATTTTTAAATCAATCCTTCCATGGTGAAAAACCTAAAAAGGGTAGCTAAGAGGTAAAAACAAAATTGGATCATAAATAACTGTTTTTAGGGTACCCCTAGGGGGTTTAAGACCGGGTAAAAACCGCCCGTTAACATAAGAAAGAGTAACAGAAAGCAACACAGAGGAAGGATAGGGTAAGCTAAATAGAAACGATGTCCAGCGTCAAAAAGGGGCCGAAAATTTTTTTTTTATTGAAAATTCAAGGGGTCAACAGCATCGATCCAAAAAAAAAAAACGCCATCGCTTTTAAGGCCTCGGGGGCCCTTCCTCATGGCTAAAGACAAACCAAAATATACTTATATATAAGAAAATACAACCAATCACAGGAAAGTTAAAAAACATGGATCCAACAATTGAAAAAAAAATTTATAAAAACGGGGAAAAGGGGACATCTATACTAAACGAACCCCCCCAAAAAAAAAAAAAAAAAAAAAAAGGGGTCAAAAATTTAACAAAAACTGTTTTTTTTCCCCAAAAAGGTTTGAATTTTTTAAGACAAAAACCCCAAAAGTTTCACGAGGCAAAAGCTTCTGGTTTGGGTTTCCCCCCCCTTCTTGGGGTTTAAACCCCTAAAGCCAGTCACAGTTAGAGTACCGTTTCACATTGATGAAACGGGATACAATGTGCCGAAACGCAGAAAAACGACGGAAGTCATTAACCTCACATGGGATAAAGTCTGCGTATCCCGTTTTCAACGTACATGAAGTAAACCAACTACTGTTTAACGGATTTTTCACTGACACCAGGTAAACAATGAATGTCAGTTACAATTAATATAGCTTTTAAATATTATAGCCTCCCCATTAGCTTTTGGGGAAAAATTTTGCAAACTTTCTTTGCGAGCAACAAATCATCTAGTTGGAACATTTGAAGGAAACCCCTTTAAAACTTTAACCAAGGGGTTTTTTGGTGTCAAAGTGGGAAAAAAGTGATGGTGACAATAATTACCCAAATGTTAAATTTTTTTTTGGAACATTTAACCCTTTAAAACCCAAATTTTAAAATATTCGGGGTATTATACAGAATTGGCAATGTTTATAGATAATTTGGGAAAATTGTTTAATTTTCTTGTAAAAACGAGGGGAAAAAACTATTGAGTTTTTAAGGGACCCCAAGTTTTTTTTTTTCCCCGTTCACACTACAAATTTTTGCAACAAAAATCCCTGAGTATTTGCCACTTTTGTTTTCCGCGCCTTTAACATAAAATAGGAATTGACGTTTTTTCAATTTTTCCCTGAAAAAGCAATCAACCTTTTGAATGAGGAACCGGAAATTTATTTTTTTTTAAACAATATGTTCACCCACGGTTTGCCCGTATGGAAAAGTAACTGGGATTAGAGTGTGCATAAAATAGGCATTCCTCCCGTTTTTCCTATACGTTTCAGTTGGGGAAGCTGAGGATGCAAAAGCACCGATAAAAGCAAATCCAAAAAGGGGGGAAATCAAAAGGTCATGAAAAAAATAAACCAAGACCGACAAAAAATTTGGAAATTTAAAATTTTGCAATAAACAGCGGATGGTCGCGCATCTCCCCTCCAAATAATGACCAGATCATAATGAAGGACCAAACCCCCTGAATATGATGAAAGAAAGGATTAAATTTATTAAAAATATAAAGGCTCCCCCAAGCCATAAAAATGATGGCATAAGGGTGAAAATTTGGCCCCCATTGCCGCTCCGTAATTTGGAAAAAAAAATTTAAACCGCAAAACAAAGAAAATTTTGGGTTTAATAAAAGAAAAAGCTTCAACAAAAATTGTTTGAGAAATTTTAAAATAATCACTATACATGTCCAAAAACCATAAAACGGCAACGAGACCATAATTTTTTGGAATACTTTATAAAGGGACTAACATCCGCAGAATCCCCCACAAAACTATTGCCATTGATTTTGCAAAGTGAACAGGACATGTTTAGAGTCCTTGATAAAGCCGGGGAAGTTAGCAATAAGGGGGTTTCAAAGGCTATCACCCACTCCCAAGTTTCATAATGGGCAATTGCCTGACACAATCGGGCTTAGGGGAGGGGGAAAGACCTTTTTTTTGGGTTTTTTTGGGAAAAAAAGAGTGGAAAAATTGGTGTAGAGGGGTTTATTTAAGACAATAAATTGCGTTTGTTTTTTCAGTGGGGAGTCCCCAAACCCCCCCCCCAACCAAATATTCCCCCAAATTTTTTCCCAAATTTGTTCTTTTGAAGTCAACAGTAGGGTCACCAGGAAAGGGGGAGATAGGTTTGTACATCCGGGGTAGTAATTTTAAAATAAAATTGGGTTTTTGAAGGGGGGGGATTTTTGTTGATATACCAAAAAAGTGCTTGTGACACCACTTATGTAGCTTAAATTTTGTGGGGAGGAAACCTTTAATCCCTTTGAAGGGGTTTGAGACAGGATTAATTTTTGATGGTTCCCCTTTAAATTTTTAAAAATTTAATTTTCAGGTAACAAATTACCTTTTTTATCCTGTCCATGCAAGGTCTCAAGCAGTAAAACCGTTTTCCCGGGGAAATTGTCGAAATGGAATTGGGGTGATCTGAAAAAGAGCCCATCTCCCCATAAAAAACATGCATTTTAAAAAGTGAAAATTTTTAAAAAAAAATAAAAGAAGGGCCCCTTTAAAATCCCACGGGCCAAAAAATGCGGTTTTTGGGTCTTTTTTTTTTACGACAGGAAAGACAAGGGGGGATCGGTTGTCACCCTGGATAGGGGTCTATATGAGGGGCGAATTTTTTAAATACTCCGGATGTAAAAACTACCCCCCCCATTGCCTGGTGACCCTACTTTTGACTTAAATTGAAAAATTTTGGAAAAATTGGGGGGATAGGGTTTTTGTCTTTGGGAGCTTTCATGAGAAAAAACCCGAAATTTTTATTGTCTTTTTAAAAAATCCATCTACACCAATTTTCCACTTTTTTCCCAAAAACACAAAAAAAGGTCTTTCCCCCCCCCTTTAAGACCCGATTTGTGTCAGGCATATGTCCTTTACTAAACATCTTGGTGAGGTGGGGAGAAAACCCTTTTGAACCCCCTTATTGCTAACTTTCCCGGGCCCTTTATAAAGGTTTTAAAAACCCATGTTTGACTTCACTTTGCAAAATCAAGGGCCCAATCAGATTTTGTGTGGTCTCTGGGATGTTACCCCCCCTTTATACAAGTTTTTCCAAAAATAATTATGGTCTCGTTGCCGTTTTATGGTTTTTGGGACATGTATAGTGATTATTCATATAATCTCAAACAATTTTTGTTTGAAGCTATTTTCTTTCTTTTCCCTTTAAACCCCAAAATTTCTTTTTGTTTGCCGGGTAAAAATTTTTTTTCCAAATTTCCCGGAGCGGCAATTTGGGGGCCAAAAATTTTTACCATTTTTATGCCATCATTTTTATGGGTTGGTGGGAGAGGGCCCTTTTTTTATTTTTAACAAATTTTAATCCTTTCTTTCATCTTTTTCCCGTGGTTTTGGGCGCTTTCCCTTGATGATCTGGTCATTATTTGGAGGGGGGATTTTCGCCCACCTTTCCCATTTTTTTATTGCTATCAAAAAAAATTTTTCCAAATTTTTTTCCGGGGCTTAGGTTTATTGTTTTTCAGGCCTTTTTTAGTTTCCCCTTTTTTGGATTTGCCCTTTTTATGGTTTACGGGTTTAAACCTCAGTATCCAAAACCCGAATTTATAGGAAAGACACGGCAAGGTTTAAAGCATATTTTCTTTACACTCTAATCACCCCTTTCATACCATACGGGGAATTTCCAGTGGGTGAAACATATTGTTTAAAAAAAAAAAAATTCAAAGGTTTCCTCATATCAGAAAGGTATGATTGCCCCTTTACAGGAAAGATTGAAAAAAACGTCAATTTTCCTTTCTTTGGTGGGTTTAAAAGGCCCGCGGAAACAAAAAGTGGCAAAAAATGCACGGGGGAAAATTTTGTTGCAATTTTAGTTTGTGTGACCCGGGAAAATAAAAAAAAATTTATCCCTTTTAAAAACTCAAAATAGTTTTTTCCAAAATAGTTTTCACAAGAATTTAAAAGATATCCCAAAAAATTTTCTATAAACATATGCCAATTCTGTATTAAAGACCCCAATATTTTAAAATTTTGGTTTTAAAGGAGGGTTTAAAAGGGATTTCCCAAAAAAAAGTTTTTAACCCTTGGGTTTTTATATTGTCACCCTCATTTTCCCCCTTTGACCCAAAACCCACTTGGTTAAAGTTTAAGGGTTCCTTCAAATGTTCCCCACTAGATGATTTGTTGTCAGAAGAAAGTCGTGGGCAAATTTTTCCCCCCATTTTTGCTAATGGGGGGGAGCTATAATTTTTTAATAGCTATATTTAATTTGGTTTTAATCGAAATTTTATTGTTTACCTGGGGGGCATTTTGACAATTTCCGTAAGCAGTTCGTTTGGGTCTACTTCATGTACGTTGGGAAAAACCCGGAAAACGCCCCGACATTTAAACCGATTTTGAAGGGTTAATGACTTCCCTTTTGTATTTCTGCAAGGGTTTTGGCCCCTTGTATCCGTTTCATCAATTTTGGGAAAAGGGGGTACTCTAAAATGTGGGCTGGTTTGAGGGGTTACAAACCCCCAAGAAGGGGAGGAGACCGAATCCAGAAGCTTCGCACTCGTGAAGCTTTTGGTTTTTTTTTACTTAAAAAAGTTAAAACAACCTTTTTTGGGCTTTAAAAAAAGAACAGATTTAATTTTTACCCTTACTGCCCATTTTTTTTTTTTTGGGATTGTTTTGTATAGATGTCCCTTTTTCCTTTATCCCTATATTGTTTATATAAATTTTGTATTCATGAAATCTGTCCCGGGATCAAAGGGTTTTTTTAAATTTTCCCCTTTTGGGTTGGTTTTTACTTTTCTTATATATAAGTAGTATTTGTGAGTTTGTCTTTATGCCATGAGGAAGGGCCCTGAGGCCTGAAACGCGTTGGCGTTTTTTTGTTTTGGATCGATGCTGTTGACCCCTTGAATTTTCAATAAAGAAATACGGCTTTTAGACGCTGGACATCGTTTCTATTTATGCTTTGTTGCTGCTGTCCTGCATTGTCCGGGCGTCTTCATATCGGTGAGCTGGTATCCCTTCTCTTCTACTTGTACTAAGGATATGGTAAGGTTACGTATTATATGGTCTTTGTATATTGTTGTTATTGGTATCATTGTTCTTGTTGTATTGAGTTGGCCAATAACAGTATGATGGTTTTAGTCACTATATGTGGGGTATTATTTGGTCTTATTCCTTTCCCGGAACCTGTTGTGGGGAGATACGGAGAACTGCTAGTAGGAATCTGGCAGCAGAACTGTGTTTGGTATCAGAATGTAACTAGGACTCAACGGGGTCTGATGGTACCAGAGTCGCTTTTCTGTGGACTCCCTGGAAAAATTGAGTGCCATTCTAGTTTGAGGGTCAAGCACTCAGTTCAGAGGAGAGGGTGGCATCAAACCATTCCACGGGCATGAGGTGGTATTATTAGCTAGGGTTAAAAGCATATGTAAAGCAGTAGCTGGCTGTTGTCTTCTGAGTGGGGGTTATGCTGTGCTAGCATATCAGAAGGAACCAGGAACTTGCTTGCGTCACATGCCCACATGTGGCTACACAGTGCTGAGGCCTAACACCAGGTAACTGACTTGTCTGCTTTGTACTGTAACTTCATATCTCTATTTGCATATCTGACTCTTGTATATATCTGTACCCACTGTGTATGTAGTGTTTTGTCTAGTGTACCCTTAAGGCAATTAAATACAGTGGGTACGGAAAGTATTCAGACCCCTTTAAATTTTTCACTCTTTGTTTCATTGCAGATTGGTAAGATCAAAAAAGTTCATTTTTTTGCTCGTTAAAGTACACTTTGCACCCCATCTTGAAAGAAAAAAAAAAACAGAAATGTAGATATTTTTGCAAATTCATTAAACAAGAAAAAATTAAATATCACAAGGTCATAAGTATTCAGACCCTTTACTGTGACACTAATATTTAACTCACATGCTGTCCATTTCCTTCTGATCCTCCTTGAGATGGCTCTACTCCTTCATTGGAGTCCAGCTGTGTTTAATTAAACTGATTGGGCTTGATTAGGAAAGGCACATAACTGTCTATATAAGACCTCACAGTGCATGTCATAGCACATGAGAATCATGAGGTCTAAGGAACTGTCCAAGGAGCTCAGAGACAGAATTGTGGCATAGCACAGATATGGCCAAGGTTACAAAACAATTTTTGCAGCACTCAAGGTTGTTAAGAGCACATTAGTCTCCATAATCCTTACATTTTGGGACGACCACAACTCTTCCTCGACCTGGCCGTCCAGCCAAACTAAGCAATCAGGGGAGAAGAGCCTTAGTGAGAGAGGTAAAGAAGAACCCCAAGATCATTGTGGCTGAGCTCCAGAGATGCAGTAGGGAGATGGGAGAAAGTTCCACAAAGTCAGCTATCACTGCAGCCCTCCACCAGTCGGGGCTTAATGGCAGAGTGTGCCGACGGAAGCCTCTCCTCAGTGCTAGAGATATGAAAGCCCACATACAGTTTGCAAAAAGCCAAATGAAGGACTCCCAAATGAGAAATAAGATTCTGTGATCTGATGAGATGAAGATAGAACTTTTTGATATTAATTGTAAGCGGTATGTGTGGAGAAAACCATGGTATGGGTGGGTTTTTCAGCTGCAGGGACAGGATGACTGGTTGCAATTGAAGTAAAGATGCAGCCAAGTGCAGAGATATCCTGGATGAAAAGAGCACTCTGGACCTCAGAATGGGCCGAAGGTTCATCTTTCAACAAGACAATGACCCTAAGCACGCAGCTAAAATAACAAAGCAGTGCCTTCAGAACAACTTAGTACCCATTCTCGGCTGGTCCAGCCACAGTCCTGACCTAAACCCAATTGAGCATCTCTGGAGAGACTTGAAAATGGCTGTCCACCAACGTTCAACATCCAACTTGAGGGACCTGTAGAGGATCTGCAAGGAAGACTGGCAGGGGATTCCCAAATCCAGGTGTGAAAAACTTGTTGCATCATTCCCAAGAAGGCTCATGGCTATACTAGCTCAAAAGGGTGCTAATTTTTCCCCAAAAGACTAATATCTAAAAAATTGGCCCATTTTCCTCCCACATCAGGTGGTATGGGCGCTATATAGATGACCTGCTCCTGATGTGGGAGGGTACCCAACAAGATGCCATGGATTTTTGCCTCTATATAAATAATAACAATATGAATCTCCGTGTCACCTTCGAATGGCAAAAGGAGACAATAAATTTTTTAGATATTAGTCTTTTGGGGAAAAACAAGACTATAGAGGTTCCTCCATATAGAAAATCCATTGCCAAAAACTCTATATTACACACTAGATCTAGCCATCCATGACATATAATTGAGGCATTCCGTATGGAGAGCATATTAGAATCAAAAGAAATGTCTCTGTTTCTGAATTGTTACCACAATATGAAAAGGATATTAATGATAGATTAATCAAACAGGGTTATCAAAGTGATTACTAAATAAAACTAACAGAAGGAAGTCTCAAAACCCTCAACGTGACCTTTTAAAATGCAGAGAGAGGACATGTAGAGAGGAACAGGGCAACAGTAGGGATAATAATGGTGTGAATAAGATGAACAATATGATCACCTTTTCAACTACTTATAGTTCCCAGTGTAAACAAATTTGTAACATCATTAAAAAATATCTTCCCATCTTGACAGAGCAAGGCAGTTCTAGACAATTCATTACAGAGAAGGATATTTGGTTTATACCCAGGAGAGGTCACACTTTGAGATCCATGTTATCTCTTAGTTTGTTCACAACAGATACAATGTTGCATAATTCAGTGTGGCTAACTAATATAGGTATGTACAAATGTGGCCATTTTAGATGTACAACTTGCAACTTTGTTATGATTCCAAGGAATTTTACTCTGTATCACAACAGTCTACATTTGCTATGAAAGCTTATATAAATTGCAACACACGATATTAAATCTATTTGATTACATGCAAAGCCTGCAAGAAACAATATGTGGGCTCTACCAAATGTACATTAAAAAAAAGTCTTCGCAGACAACTATCAGACGCCAAGAAATCAATCTTAATGTAATGCCATGAATAAGGAGCATTGCTCCAAAATGCGTCAGTTTAGATGAGATTTTCCTAACATCATGTTTGGATTGTTTTAATGCTTCTTAATAAAGCTCTGGAACATCTTCCATTTTAATAAATAGAGGCTTCACGCTGAATTTTCTTCCTATGCTGCATGGACTTTTGTTTGGAGAAGGCTTCCTCTATTAGTCCGGACGTGTTTCCTTTTTTCTGACCGGTGAGTGAAAAATTTTCATTTTTTTAAATACTAAAAAATGGGGGGTCCGTATATTTTAAAGCCTATTTCTCTGATATTAAATAAATCCGTGAAACCCAAATTGTGTTTAAAAGTTACCTAATTGTAAATAGATTTAATCGGGCCCGTCTTTTCCATTGGGCCAGGTAGGCCACTGCCCTGGGGCCCCCACGATCTAGGGGGCCCCCGGGCAGCGTACCCTGCCCAGTGGGGCGCGGCCCAATCCGGGGGGCAGCCGGGGGTTCGGGCCGCAGTGCGGCTCGAGCGTCGCCGGGGGAGGTGGGGTTTCCCCTGGGGGGGCCCCGGAGGTACGGGCCGGTCTGTGGCCCCCCTATCACAGGCTGCTCATCAGGGCCCCGCTGCCTGTCCCCTGGCAAGCAGCACCCGAGGCTAAAATTTTGGGACTACTGATCCCGTCTGTTGCTCCCGGAGGCCGCAGGGCAGGCGCGCGTTGATGACGTCATCGCCCCCGCCCCCGCGGCCCTCCCACTCTGCTCCCAGGGGGGACCGGCTCCGGACGTGGGAAAGGAAGGAAATTGGTAAGAAAAAGATTTTTTTTTTTTATTTTTTTTTTTAAATTTGGGCCTGTTAAAAAAATATACTGCCCCTGCCACCAAATTACTCCCCTGCCCCCCAATATATTCCCCCTGCCCACCGATATATGCCCTGCCCCAAAATATACTCCCCTCCCAAACCTATATATCCCTGCCCCCAAATTATGCCCTGCCCCCCAATTAATGCCCTGCCACCAATAACTGCCTGCCCCCTATATATGCCTGCCCCCTTTTTTTACTGCCTGCCACCTTTGTACGCCTGCCTGCCCCTATATACTGCCCTCCTGGTATATCTCCCCCTGCTCCCCCAAATATACTGCCCTGCCTGGCTTATACTGCCCTCCCCTACCGTTTTAACTCCCCTCCTACCTTTTATACTGCCTCCCTGCCCAAATTACGGGCCCCTGTTGCCCTTTACACTTACGGGGGGGGCTTAAACCTCCCCTCAGGGGACAGCAATTTTCCCTACAGTTTTGTTTTAAAAAAAAAACCTACCTTTTAATGGTGGGCAGCATTACTCCTACTTACAAAATGTGGGGCGCCCAAAAAAAAGGTGGGGAATCAGCAGCGAATGCTGTTAAATGGGATTTAAGATTTTTGTGGTTATTTCTGTGGGACGAGGGGCCCGGGGGGGACAAAGTCGTCATGTGGGTCTAGCGGAAGGAGGGAAAAGGGAAAAAGAAACGATTTCGAGGAACGATGATCAGACAGGACGTCTCCGGTGAGCCCCTGGTGTCAGGGTTTTTTGTATTTATTCCATCAGTGCAAAAGTTCTGTCTTTGTAATGGGGGACCGAAGTGGTAATTTTTATATTTGTTTTTTTGGGAGTGTTTTTTTTTTTTTTTTTTTTTTGGGGGGGGGGGGGGGCCCAGGCCCAGGCCCAGTACACCTCTTGCCCAGGGGCCATGTGCTGTTAAGTGGCCCTGAGAATCTGCTGTAATTTATTTCGTTTTTAATACATGTTTTGTGAAGGCCTCATAGGTTTGTTAGAAAACAGTGAACAAAAATGAAAGCATCACATAAACCAAAGAACACAGCAACTCAGGGATAAAGTTGTGTAAAACAGTATTGCAGGGTTAGTTTTTTTTTTTTTAAACTTATATATATTGCACACCTCAGGATATATGACAGTATTTTACAAAGGAGTTTGATTGCCAAAAAAAAAGCTTTATTTACAAAATATCAAAAGAGTAACAGATAAGACATCCCAAGCGGTTTTCTCTTTTCTTTTTTTTTAAAAATTAAAAAAAAGTAAATGGAAAAATGTATGTGTTTTTGGGCAAAAAAAGCCAAGGAAGACGTGAAGAACTCCCTTCGTCCAGGTTCTTGTTTACATCTTGTTCTTGACACGGGGTACGACGGGACCTCTAGAGCGAGATCCAGGAAATTTACTCCATATAAGATGTGGCAACCATCATCTTCCCCTGATAACCAGAACCAGATTAACAATTGATTGCAGATATAGTTTGAATCTTAACAACTGTACAACAACATAACAAGTCCATCTTCGTCTCTTTTTCAATAACACATAAGCATCTAGGTAGGCAAGTGACTAAACGAGCGGGAGGCGCGCGACCCCATGACATCAGTTTATTTGTTCATGTCAAGAGCAGCTATATTGGCGGGTCTCCCATCATGATCTGTTTTTGGTACCACGTTGGGAGGCAGAAGCATTCCTTTATAGCCGTTTGGATATAAAGCTACTCCATATTTTGAAAAATTTCTAAGTGTGTGTTTCTTTCTTACGTGAGGCCTCCACCCAGTTCATTTTCATTATGTAGGAGAGTTTATCCAGGAACATTCTAAACAGTGGATGAGAGTCATGAATCCAAGTATTGAGAATGGTTTTCACCCCCGCCGCCGAGATCATATGTAAGAGCTTTCTGCTCCCCGGTGCACAGGGAACCACCCGGGTGTCAATATGACCAAATATGGCCCATAAGGGATTGTCGGGGACATAATTGGTGAGGTGTTCCCTCGTGAAGGACATGATACAGTGCCAAAACCCTTGGATTACTGGCCATTGCCATAAGCAATGGTATAAGTCTGAGCATGGCAGCAGAAACAATTATCACTTTCATATATTCCCATTTGAAATCCCCTTGTTGGCGTAATATATGCCCTATGGAATATTTGTAGCGACATCTCAAGATATCTGCTTGAGGGTATGAACTTACGGCTATTGTTTAATGCCTGAAGTAGACTCAAAATATCTAGACTTGGGTCATCTCTTGCCCACTTCGTAATGCTTATATTGGTCTCCTCAAAGTCAATGGGGGTATGTATGAACTTGTACAAAAGTGAAGTGAGACCTTTTGCTGTAACACTACCGTTTAATATCTTCCATAACCCCGGACTCCACTCCCCCGGGGCCAGTTGGGAGATAACCGTGTCCGTGTAGCTCCGTGCGCAGAGATAGGCAAAGAACGATATTTGTAATCCCGGGAATTTAAGTCTTAGTTCTTCTAAAGAGAGAGGTCTCCGACTCTCCTTGTCTATCATATGTATAACCCATCTGAGTCCATTTACCCTCCACCGATTGAATTCCCCATATGCCCTCCCCCCTTGAAAGTCAGGGTTATTCCAGAAGGACCTGAGCAGCGACACCTGAGGATGTAAGTGACTTCCCGTTCTCATTTTTTGCCAAGCCTTCCAAGTGGTAAATAGTAAGAGATTGGATCTGATCGAAGTTGGTATCTGTTGTAACGGTAGATGTAGAAAGTCCAACAATGCTATACTCCCTAAACTATTTTGGTCTGATACAATATTAGCAAATGTTCCCACTCCTTGTAGCCAGTCGATTGCTACCCTCATCAGGGCCGCTACATTGTATGCCCTAATGTTGGGGAGATTAATGCCCCCGTTTGTCTTGGATTGTTGCAATATGGCCCATGGGATTCGAGGCCTTTTACCATTCTACACAAAGCTCCTATAAGCCGCTTTTATGCATTTTTAATCTTTTAGAGCGATATAGACCGGGAGCGAGTGTAGAAGGCAAAGAAGCTTAGGAAACTCTATTAGTTTCAGCATGTTTCCTCTACCAATATAAGATAAAGGCAGTTTCCACCATGTTTCCAGTCTCTGCTCCATTTCCTCGTTGTACCTGGTGACATTAAACTTATACAGGGAGGCAGAATTTTTAGGTATTTGTATCCCCAAGTATGGTATTCTGTCACGGCACCACGTGAACGAGTAGTGACTCCACACAGGCCGTGAAGGTCCATTGAGTATTAAGGCGTTCGTCTTGTCCAGGTTGATATGGTAGCCCGAGAGATTTCCTATCTCCTCCAAGAATTGGAGCAGTGGGGCCAACGATTCCTGCGGGTTCCGTACTACAAGCAAAACATCATCTGCAAAAGCGGCCACTTCCTGGACCTGAGCAACGGGTCTTATTTTCCTGGTTGTGGGCTGGAGCCGCAGGCAGTATAATAATGGGTCTAGTGATAGATTAAAAAGGATCGGTGACAGCGGGCACCCCTGCTTCGTGCCTCTGAATAGATCTATCGGGTCGGCTGCAGCGTTATTTACTATCAGTGTAGTGTTTTCTCCCTCCTGGATGTAGTTTACAAAGCTGCAAAAGTGGGGTCCAAAATGCCTATTTTCTAAAGTGGCTGCCAGAAAAGGCCAGGATACAGTATCAAAAGCTTTTGTGGCATCCAAGCTTAAAAGCAACAAAGTCCCTTTATCCCTGTCCCCAGCCTTCACCACCGCATCCACTACCGTTCTAATGTTCCTGACAGATTGTCTGCCCCTAAAGAACCCTCTCTGTACCGGGTGAACAATGAGTGGGAGGAAGGTCTGCATCCGTGTCGCCAATATTTTCGTCAGAAGTTTATAGTCACAATTGAGTAGTGCTATAGTGCGGTAGTTCGATATCATCATAGGGTCTCTATCGGGCTTTGCCAGAAAGATGGTATTAGACTCTAGGAAACGATCCATAGATTCCTGTCTTAAATAAATTTTGTTAAATAGGGAGGTGAGAGTGGGTGTGATTTGATGCACAAGGAGCTTATAAAATTCCACGCTACAGCCATCAGGACCGGGAGACTTATTGCCAGGGGAGGTGGTTATAGCTTTCCTTATATCTTCCTCAGTTATAGGGCTGTCTAAGATGAGCTGTTGTTCTTCCGACAGGCTTGGTAATGGGTTAGAGGCTATGAAAGAATTTATTTTCTCCACGTCAGTCGGAGGTGCCCTGTATTGGTTCTCAAAGTAATTGTTGAATACAGTGACTATGGCGTCTGGATCTGTACAGGCGATACCTGAATGTTGATCCCTCACCGCTATCACCGGCCAAAGTGCTCATTGGGATTTAATCAGCCGCGTCAAGAGCTGGCTGGACCGGTTTGCATCTCTAAAATATTTATTGTGGGTCAATCGTACCAACCAGCCCGCTTGGCTTTGAATATATGAGTCAAGGATGTCTTTTGCCTCTTTGTGTTCCCTTATATGTGCCTCAGAGGGGTGCTCTGCTCTCGCCAATTGCGCACGTAGCAACACGGAATGAAGGGTTTGAAATTTCGCGTGGGCCGCTTTTCTTTTACTGGAAATATAACTCATAATGTGGCCCCGGACGACCGCCTTTGCAGTAGCCCAAAATAGTGGCACATTGTCCATTTGAGCCAGATTATCATCAACATAGTTGACCCATTGGGCCTTCAGAAAGATTTAAAATCCTCCAACTGAGTGTTGAGGTGGGCCCCCCATCAGTGACAAAGTGACTGGCGCGTGATCTGAGATGGCAATTGCGTGCAATGTAGAACGCAAAATCGAGCTCCATAACGTCATGGATATTAAAAAGTAATCGATCCTTGAGAAGCTCCCGTGCACCGGGGAATAATATGTGAATTCTCTAGAGCCAGCGTTAAGTGTCCGCCATGTATCACATAGCGTATGAGATTCCATCATATGTAATACATCCCTAGCTGCTAAGGACCCGGAAGCACCTTGTGTTGTCTTATCTAGTGTAGGGTCTTGTACTACATTGAAATCTCCTCCAATGACGAGATTAGTGTCCCCTCTTTGCATTAAAAACGCATTGATTTTGGCGAAGAAGTCAGTTTGTGCAGAGTTAGGGGCATATATGTTCAGCAATGTGAAGCGAACGCCACTAAAAGTTACCCTAATAGCAAAAA
>JAODAL010075099.1:0-14127 GCA_025379985.1 Phyllomedusa bahiana
GGGAATGTAGTTTGGATGAAAAAGGGGCCAGTGTAGTCCATTTCTGCCAGGGAACCCACAGGAATTAAAATCTGTTATCAAGAGTCCCAATGTTAGTGGGATAGTCTAGCAAACCAGGATACATAAGAAAACAAGGCTTATGCCATTTTCACCCAAAAGTAGATATTTTGGGGTTTTGCTGGCAAATTCAGAATTGTTCCTAGGATAGGGCTTAAAGGGATGGTCTATTTTATAATGTCTTTATAATGTTTTTACTTATTATTTATATAATAGGAAATCATATAACTTTGTAATATACAGTGGGGAAAATAAGTCTGATACACTGGTGATTTTGCAAGTTTTCCCACCTACAAAGAAGAGAGGGCTGTAATTTTATCATAGGTACACTTTAACAGAATTTTTTAAAAATCCAAAAAATCACATTGTACGATTTTTAAATAATTAATTTGCATTTTATTGCATGTAATAAGTATTTGATGCAATAGAAATACAGAACTTAATATTTGGTATGGAAACCTTTGTTTGCAATTACAGAGGTCAGACTTTTCCTTGACCAAGTTTGCACACACTGCAGCAGGAATTTTAGCACACTCCTCCATACAGATCTTCTACACATCTTTCAGGTTTCGGGGCTGTCGCTGGGCTACATTGAGTTTGCGCTCCCTTCAAAGATTTTCAATTGGGTTCTGCTCTAGAGACTGGCTAGGCCACTCCATGAACTTGAAATGCTTCTTTCGCAGCCAGTCCTTAATTGCCCTGGCTGTGTGTTTCAGGTCGTTGTCCTACTGGAAGACCCAGCCATGACCCATCTTCAATGCTCTTACTGAGGAAATGGGTTGTTGGCTAAAATCTCACAATACATGGCCCCGTCCATTCTCCCTTCAATATGGTGCAGTTGTGTGATCATGTGATGTTTCCACCTCCATGATTCACAGTTGGGACGGTGTTCTTGGGGTTGTACTCATCCTTCTTCTTCCTCCACAGACAGTGAATATATTGCCTGAATGATATTATTATCGCCACAGCCAGTTTTGGCCCAATACTTGAAATCTGACAAGTTTCACTTTATGTGAGAACTTAACTTTTTGATACTTTTATCTATCCATGTTAATCAGATACTGTTTTCTTATTACACATTGTGCTTTAAGTAATTACTAAATTTTGGTCCAAACAATCCTCGTTTATTTGTGAAAAATAATATTTTTAAAGTTCTCAAATTTTTTTTGCGTGGAACACTGTTATACCACATAAAATTATTTATAATTAGCATCTACCATATGCCTACTGAATGTCGGCTTCATTTTTAAATGTCTTTATGACTTTAGGAGGCTTATAAATTGAGTTGCAATTTTTCAAATAGTTTTAGGGACCATTACAGTTCTGATGTGGCTTTGAGGGGGATTTAAATTTAAGAAACGTTAACCCTTAAGGTATTCAAAACAGTCTTTAAGAAGTTTGTTAACCCTCTAGTTGTTTCACAGGAATCAAAGCAAAGTGAAGGTGAAATCTTAATAGTTAGCATTTTTTGAAGATTTTACATTTTTACCCATTATTTACTGGAACACAGTAGTTACCAAGAAAATGTAACTTAATATTGATTCGCCCAATTCTGCCATTTTTGTGGCTATAGTGTGCTATTTGACTCAATCATAACCCTCAGAATAGGAGTGGCATCTACTAGATTTTGGGGTCTCATTTTCATTAGGATTTTCTTAAGGCATCATAAGATGCTAAAGCTTAATTAACCCCCCAAAAAAGACCACGGGGCTCTACCCCTTTAAGGAATACATCCAGGGGTGAAGTGAGCATATTGACCTCACAGGCCAATTTTCTAATAATGTGCAGTTTTAGCTAGAAATATTTCATTTTCACAATGAATCCTATCAAAAAAACACCCCAAAATGTGTTACGCAATTTCTTCAAAGTTTGACAATACCCTACATGTGGGTGTAAACTGCTGTTTGGGTGCATGGAAGAGCGTACAAGGAAGGGAGCGCTGTCTGACTTTAGGAACACAGATTTTGGTGGGTACCATGTTGCATTTGCAAAGGACAAAAGTACCGAAACGGTGAAATTCCCAAAAACACTCTATTTTGGATTCAACACCCCTTGAGAGAACTCATCTAGGGGTATATTGTGCATTGTGGGCACACAGGTGTTCCACAGTATTTTCAGCATTGGGCCGGGAAAATGGAAACATTTTTACAGCATTGACCTTGCGATATAAATGACGATAACTTTATATTGCGGGTCAGTAAAATTAAAATGATACCAATTTTTTTTTTTTTTTATGTTTTACTACTTGAACACAATTAAAATTTTTGTAAAAATGCATTTTTATGTTGTCATAGGGGCCTAACTTTTGATTTTTTGTAAACAGAGCTTTTTGGGCCCTTGTTTTTGACGTCTTCATTGGTAAGATTTTAGGGTTCATATGACACTTTGATCACTTTTTATTAAGGGTTTATTGAGGTGGGATAAACAAAATAGAGCAATCAGGATAGTGTTTTTTATTTTTATTTTTTACAGCGGTCACCATGTGGAAAAAATGACGTTAACTTTACTCAACAGTTCAATATGATTTTTTTTTGTTTTACTGCTTTTCACAAAAAAACATTTATTTTAAAAAAAAACACTTTTCCCCAGCGCCTAATCTGAAGCCTACCTTTATTTATTTTTTTGTGTACGAAGCTATGTAGGAGCTTGTTTTCTACTGGTTGAGTTGACATTTTTATTAGTATCATTTTAGTTGGAATATGACTTTTTGATCTCTTTTAATCTGTCTTTGAGAGTCAGGATTAGTAATGAGCGATTACGCTGACTATCGTCATCGGGTCGATAGTCGATATCGGCAATTATCAAGACGATTTCCGATAGTCAATAATAGATTATCGCCGATGACCATTAAAGTCTATGGGAGAGGAACAACACCTTCATTCTTATACCCAAATAGGCTGGAGAAGCTGGAATTAACATCCAAAAACATCAAATGGTTACGGAACATCTTAGGCAACACACTTAGGTTATAAAAGCCACAGAAAAAAATCACAGACCATTCACTATCCCTGTCTTGTACCACAGCATGACCCTTAAACCTGCATGACCCACAGATTAAAAAAGTTCCGGAAAAAGGAGTCTTTTAACCACCATTTTAGTTGAACTGGACATTGACTATATCTGTCCTGGACCGCAGTATGACCATTAAACCTGTCTGACCCACAGATTAAAAAGTGCCGGAAAAAGGAGTCTTTCAACCACCATTTTAGTTGAACTGGACATATGACTATACCTGTTCTGGGCCACAGCATGAGCCCCAAACCTGCATGACCCCCAGATTTAAAAAGTGCCGGGGAAAAAGGAGTCTGGATGGAGGACGAGGAGGTTTAAGACTGCTGGTGCAGGTTGCATTAACCACTGAAGAACAGATTGGCGACATGTCGTTACTGAGATTCACAGGGCCCTGACCCAGATATGACAGGCCTGACGGTCCTGCAACAGACGATCCGCTGGCATGCGTGTTGTCGCCAGCACTGGAAGGAGCACCTTCTCTCGTACCTCTACCTCCATGTCCTAACCCCCCTCTTTGCTCGTTACCCCTGAAATTTCGCCCCAAATGTTCAGAAAGATAAAACTTTAAGAAGGTATGGAAGAGTTTTGAAAGTCTCTTATTGAAAGACGGCAAATCACAGCTATTCTTAAACCCCTCTAATTTCCTACACCCAAAAGGATTAGAAACTGAAATGTTCTAGCGAAAACCGTAAAATGCGGCCCTGGTGGAAGATCCGTAAGACAAAATCAACAGTTTTCTTCCCTTCATCCCAGGTTTTAAAATTTCCCCAGTAGGACTTGGAATTGATAGTTTTCAACAAACTATCATACAAGTGTGCCAAACTGAGATTCAACGAGTGCAATAAAACTATTCAGAAGTTACACGGATGAGAAATTGCATTTTTTGCAGCAATGACAAACAAGAACAGTTGCTAGAAAACTTTTAAATCAGAATTGTCGTATAACGTGCCTATTTGAAAAAAACTAGGGCCGCACCACGTGCAATACAGATATTTAAAAATTATACGAATAACAAATGGTGGTTTTTGCACTGATGAAATATACCAACAGTAACTACAAAATTTCTGTATTCAAATTTAAGTACAAGGTGGCTCTATGAACAAAACTGGGCCGCACCAAAGTAAAAAAAAAAACTATTTGAAATGTATACAGATAATAAAAGGTGTTTTTTTGCACCTATGAAATACACCTGCAAATTTTTAGCAAATTTCTGTATGGTAATATAAGTACAAGATGGGTCTTTGAACAAAGCTGGCTGCCAAAGTGAAAAAAATGGAATTAAATTGTTTACTGTTAATAATAGGCAGTTTTTGCACCTATGAAATACACCTGTAATTACTAGCAAATTTCTGTATGGTAATATCCGTACAAGATGGGACTTTTAACAAAAATGGCCTGCGCCAAAGTGAACTAAACCTAATTAAATTGTGTACGGATTTAAAAAAACGTGGTTTTTGTACCTATTAATACACCTGCGGTGACTAGAAAAGTTCTGTATCCCATTGTGAGTACAAAGTGGGGTCTTTGAAAAAAAGCTGGGCTGCGCAAAGTGAACTAAACCTAATTAAATTGTGTAGGATAATAAAACTGGTTTTTGCACCTATAAATACACCTGCGGTGACTAGAAAAGTTCTGTATCCTATTGTAAGAACAAAGTGGGTCTTTGAACAAAACTGAGCTGCGCCAAAGTGAAAAAAAACAATTAAATCGTTACAGATAATAAAAGGTGAGTTTTGCACCTATCAAATACACATGCATTACTAGAAAAGATCTGTATCCCCAATATAACCACAGGCTGAATAAAATACAAGCTAATATTTCACCAAAAACTGTTAATAAAAACCCATTTCAATGCATTTTCAAAGCCGAGTCTGGGCTGCACAATATCCACTCTCCTTTCAAAAGCCTGCCCCCCCCCTCCCCGCGGCTGTACAGCGCTAGATGCTCCTTTAAAGTTCTCAGCCTAAGTAACTAGAAACTGAAAATCTCTAATTTTACCTAAGTTCTAATGTTCACCAGCTAAAAGCATGTTTTCTGTGTGAACAAAGAGAACAGTTTTGCTGGGGCTGTTTTGAGAGAGACCGAGCACACGTCCTGCTCTTATGATACACAGACACACAATGAAAGCTGAACAGGAAAGGGGTGTTCTATGTAAAACAGATCATGTGATTTTTCCAGCCAATCACAACCATACACATCCCAGTCATGACGTCGCCCCCCCACTCACCCTGCTCTATTCTCTTTAAAATGATTTGCTGGCCGCCAAAATGACAGGAAACGCCGAAAATGGCGCGATATTAATAGATTATGCGCAGAATTTAACCTAAATTATCGCGTGATCGAAAAAATCCGATCAACATAAAACCGTGCCGATTTCAACTTTGTCGATAATAATCGCTCAACACTAATCAGGATGAAGAATTTTTTTTCATTTTCCTGTATACAGAGCTATATAAAGTCTTTTTTTGCGGTATGAATTGAAATTTTTATTGGTAGTACTCTGGGATTTTTGTGATTTTTTTTATCACTTTTTATTCCATTTTTTGTGCAGCGGGATGAACAAAAATTTGCAATTCTCTAATAGTAACTAATGGAAAGGCTGTTCAGGCCTCGGTTCTTGCTGAAAGGTAGGACAGTCTACAGGGCATTATGAGTGAGCTATCTTGTTCTTTAGAAAAGTAGAGCTTTATTATCTAAGTAAGTGACTGGTAAAATACTCTGCACTGGGGTATTTAGATAAGCCGTAGAGGGATATATAAAAAGCTAAAAACTTTTTTGTGATATCAGACATACTGCAAGCAGCTAAACTGAAGGCAGTTCATCATGTATGAGTATAAAGGAGGTTTTGATGCATGTTGGTAAGGACAGACATAACTTCACAGATTTGGTCAGCATGGGCATAGAAGTTGAGAACATTCTTTGGTATACCTTAGCTAAGCTAATGTATAAAAAGTCTTTCAGTTCTCGACTAAGTTCACCTAGGTCACGCTGCACCTCTAATGCTTTAGATCATTTACCAATGTTTTCTATCATTGAGATTTAGGCTAAGAGCGAGTTGACCTCCATTGTCCGTTGTTTCTTGCATTTTGTTCCTAAGGCCATGACAGTTTTATGTAATTATTGTTGGAGAAGCGATATCTTGTCTTTCATTTCTTAAAATGTTATCTAGTGCTTTTCATAAAATTCACAGTCACTAGCTGACTCAAGTTTAAGGCTTCATTTAAAGAGCATGTCCAGGATCTGAGGAAGTGTTAGAAAAAGGAAAGGAATAGTGATGTACGGACATGGTTAGAAAGATTTAAAAAGTCTATGAGAGAGAACTTACTACAAGTAACTACCTTTAAGGTACTTTGAAGGGTCTGTTTCAGACCAGAAACACGTAAACGTGACATGGACCATGCTACTCTGATGTTATGCCTGCCAAAATATCTGCACTTTTAAGTGGATTATACTGAATACAAATAAAGATTGCTGGTTTTAAGAAAATCCAGGATCCTTTTTGTAATCTATTATACAAATTTATCACTGACTATGCAATACACAAATTAGCGTGTTACAAACAGATCACAGTTCAGATAAAAAAAACCCAATTAAAAAATACACCTTTATTAAATACACTGATAACAAACCCAAAATCCCCTCTTAATGATACAAACAATTCAAAAACCAATCAATATCCAAACCTACCAATAGGGGAGGCACACAAAAACAAAACACAATATGTCTCTATTTGACATTAGTATTACTCACGATACTGTTGATACTTGATGATGATGTCCTGAAGAGACCAAAGAAACCATTATATAGTGTCTGAAAAAAAAGGCCCAAAACCGACAAAATATCCCTGAGCCAACCCTAAACTAAACCTATAAAGGGTACTTATGGGGCCATCACCCTGATGAGGGCAGCCCCAAGAATAAGCCTGCAAGTAACCCTAAAAAACCCTAACCAGAGCCAATAGATGAATGTTTAAAGGTAGGTAATCGGTACAAAAAACATCCTAACTACTTCCCGACGCGTGTCCCCTCTTCCAAAGGTTCATCAGGGAAACAAGGATGTTGAACTGTATGCCATGATGATAGATGTTGTATCATTAAGAGGGGATTTGAGGTTTGTTATCTATAGTTTTAAGTGTATTTAATAAAGGTGTATTTCTTTAATTGGGGTTTTTGATCTTAACTGTGATCTTATTATACAAATTTACCTTCGGAGTTGTTTCTGACAACTAGAGGTCCAGGATCCATCCGATACAAAGGAAAATAGAGCATACAAGCTAAGTGGCGTAAGCATACATTTTTTCTCTACTTCGGATATCTACTTTTAAGGAAAAGTTTAATCTATGGTAGAAGCTGTGAACCTGATTATTCATTTTGTTCTACAGACTCTGTTTATTGGATTTTAGTACAAAGCCTTTGCAAAATATAGACTGAATTACGGTGAATCCCTATTCAGCCAGTGAGGATATTAGAGAGTACATAGGACATAGTCAGGTGCTTTAAATTGGCAGAATAAGCTTGACATCTCAAAAGTAGGCACTGTAGAAGAAAAATAATAGTTCACAAATTTAATAGTTATATGTGGAAAATAGGAAAAAAACAAAAAACAAGGCTGATCGACAAACATACCTGAGTAGAATTAAATATTTCTAACTCACTTATAAAACATTTGCAAGAGAGGGACTAAAGCATTAATTACTAAAAATGTGATGCTATCTATAAAAGAAGGCAAGCATATCTGAAATACTGTATGTCACAAAGACCAAAAGAGATTATGGGTAGAACAATCCAAAAAAACGACTAAAGAGCCAGCCATTGTTCTTTTTAGTTATTTGGCGTTAGGGTCTCTTTGGGTAAGTATGTATGTATATATGGATAAAATGGGATGTGGATTCTTACAGTAAGTTTTCATCAAAAGACAAATGTACTTTTTTAAGAAATGAAAGGATTTTCTCTTTTTTGGGATCACTGAACTGTTTGACATTAAAGGGAATATGTAATCAAAATGACCTATTGTTTAACCCATATTTTATGTTAAACACATTTTTAAAGAATCGTTAGTGATTTCTTCCCTGGTCACAGAGCATGCATAGAGAACTCTCCTATAAAAATCAGTGGGTCTGCTCCTGCTCCTTTGTCCACGTAGCTGCAGTAAAGCATATCTCTAAATGCTGTGAAAAACAGCACAGGCAAGATGAATTAAAATAGTAAAAGAATATATATTGGTGATAGATTCATTTAAAAGAAGTTACATATGGGTAGGTTAACACAGGAGAGGGCATGTTAGGCCTCTGTAAGCATCCTGAAAAATATATGCTCTATGTGGGCTGCCTGGTGTTGACTTTCCTGTATAAGTTCACATGAATTTGTCATGCATATTCTTACTTGTGTTACACATTGGAATCAGGGCCGTCTCTTCCATTGGGCAAGGTAGGCGGTTGCCCGGGGGGCCCACAAGCTCAAGGGGCCCCCTCGGGCAGCTGCCTACCCTGCACAATGGAAGAGATGGCAGTGAATGCATGCAGGGACATTGGTGTTAGGTCCGATGCCAGCAGGTTGGAGTGCGGCGTTTCTAAGCCGGCGCACTGTTTCTGAGACAGCAGGAAGAAAGTCTGCTGCCCAGCATTGTCCCGATCTCCCTGCACACAGTGTACTAAGAACTAGGGGAGGTCCCATGTGCCGCTTTGCTGACCGCTCTTGTGGTGCAGAGCAGTGGGGACAACTGGCTGTGCTGTCCATACTCACTAGTACATGCACACTGACAGCAGTTGTGCTGTTATACAGTGTGCAGGAGCCGTGCAGGACAGAATTGGCTGCTAATGGAATGCTGCATTCAGCCCCTCCCGAGCTCCGTCGGGTCAGAAAAGAGGAGGAGGGGAAGCACTAGTCTGCACAGCAGGTCAGTGAGCCAGCTACTGCCCTGTCCTTGCTGCCTATGGCCCCTCCTGCCTGAGCTCCACATCCAGCTGGCTATCAGCAACATGTCAGCATGGTGCCATCAGGTCATCTGCCCCTGACACTCAGCAGCCATGGCCTGAGAAGAAGACTGCAAGACAGATGTAATAACAGGTTAGTGAATGCCAGAGAGTGTTGCTGTGTGTTTTAGAAGTACTCGCTGTTCAGAGCATTCACTTCCACTTCTCATGTCACATCACTTCTCTCCTCCAGCGTACAATACATTCGTATTGTACGCCGTGGGAGACAAGACGTAATTCATAGTTCTCTATGAGAGCTATGAATTACTGTAATTGCGGCGCACATCTCGCCCGCATTAAAGTGAAATACGCAGCGAAGTGCTCACCACAATTACGTCGTATGAACATACCCTAAGTGTGTGTAAGTCTGTGTAAAATTGTATTTGTAAATATGTGAGTCTATGTATGTTCACACAGCATTTCCTCAACGTATAGTGATGTGTACTGTGTATGCCGCTATACGCCTACTGTTTAGACGCTGGCCAACATATACTTCTAAAGCACCCTGGCCCAGCCCCCACCAAGCCACCTTTTTCCTGACATGTAAGCACCGGAAAGAAATGACATGTCACTTCTTTCTCCGGGAACTCCGTACGTGCTGGGGAATATGCTGCAAAATCATAGCACTCAATGAGTTCTATGATTTTACCAATTTGTGGGCCTTACTTCAGGTGTATTGCAGTGCAATTACGAACCGTAGCATGCCCCGCAATTATACTGTGTGAACATACCATATGAATGGGTTCATGTGGCATATTTTTAATATGCATTTTGGTGTTTAAAATGTGCATTTTATGCACCAAAATACACATCAAAAACACATCTATATTGTGCCCTTGTTTTCCACTGTGATATGCACTACATGAACTGAGATGCATATATTTACAAAAATCGATTCAGAAAAAATATATCCTTCTGTCAATAATGTGTGCATGGAAAAAGCAATAGGAGCAAGGATTCAGATAAGCCCCATTCGATAGCGCTAATCTGTATCCTAAATCATGATGAAATCAAGGTAATGGTATGTTCACACAGCGTGTTGCAGCACATACCTGTGCACGACGCAAGATGCTGGGGGTTTAGAGGTACACGCAAGCTAGCACATACTTCTGAAGCACAGTGTCCCATTTACTTGCATTATCCCTTATTCTTTCTCACAAAGCGAAGTATGTGTTGGGGAAGATGGAGGGCAATCATACGCAATTACGCCCCATAGAACGGAATAAAAAGATGGCGTGTGAACATACCCTAAAAAAAAAAGGGGGTATATGCGGCAGAAATCCAAAGCTGTCTCTCTGGTTTATGCTTCATATCATACATACATACATGTTTGAGAGCTATGATTTTATGTTGTTCACTCTTTGGTATAACTGATGTGTTATCTGCATTCTGCAGGTTGTACCAAATATGTTGGGTTTCATTTAAGTACTTCAAAAAACATTTTCTATATCTTAAATTTCCTCCACACCGCCATTTTCTGTGACCAATAACTTTTTGGTTCTTCCACCTATGAACCTGAGGAAGGGGGCATTTTTTGCAGTATGAAGTACAGTTCTTTTTGGTACCGTTTTGTGATACATACAACTTTTTATTCCAATTTTTAGAGGATGTGAAATAGCCCAAAAACCCTGTAATTTTGGCATTTGGAAATTTTTCTTCTATATTGTGATGTTATATTTTAATAGATGACTTTTATGTATGCGGCAATACCAATTATATGTAATTTTTTTTTTTTTATTATTCTACCTGTGAAATGGCAAAAGGGTGGTGATTTGAATTTTTAATATTTTTTTATTATTTTGTAATACTTTTAAAACTTTTTAAATTGTACATTCAGTCCCCTTAGGGTACTTGACCACAAGGCGGCAAAATTACTTTTACATCCTTCTGAATCATAAAAATTGTTCAGAAGGGTGTACCAAGATGGCGGCTGTGAAAGCGTTCATTAGTCATCTGTTCATCACCACCCCTCTAGGAGAGTGGGCCTCTACACTATGGCTTGTACCAGCTCTCCTACCCATGGGAAGGTTTGTACAGAGGTGGGAAACAGTGAAGGAGGTGCTGGAAAAGTGAGTATACTAAGATTTGTCTGTCCAAATATTTAGGGACAAGTGATGACTGGGATAAGTCCTCATAGCAATCTTGACTGGATGCAGAAGAAAAGGGAAGTGACTGACTCGTCAGAAAAACATCACCTGTGTGCAGAGCCTGTGCACACTGGTATCCACCCCTATATGGACACTGTATGGTGGAAATATACAGTCTGAAGAGCTTATGTACAATGATATCTACCACTATATGGTTACTGTATTGAGGTAATATGCAGTTTGCCGAGCCTGTATACACTGATATCTACCACTATATGGTCGCTGTATGGAAGAAACATACAGTTTACAGAACCTATATACACTGGTATCTACCATTATATGGTCATTGTATTGTGATAATATACAGTCTGAAGAGCCTGTGTACACTGGTACCTACCACTATATGGTCATTGTATGGAAGTAATATACAGTCTGCAAAGCCTTTGCACACTGGTATCAACCACTATATGGTCATTGTATGGTGGTAATATACAATCTATAGAGACTGTGTACACTGGTATCTACCACTATATGGTCACTGTATGAAGGTAAAATACAGTCTGCAGAGCCTGTGTACACTAGTATCTACCACTATGTGCTTACTATATGGGGATAATATTGGTCTTTGTATACTGATCTTTATCCAGTGATAGTATAGATGTGTTATTCAGTCACTATGTGGTGGTAATTTGTGGTCGTGTTTTGGCAGTATAATCAGGTCCTTATGTAGTAGCATTATTGGTAACGTTGATCTTGGTATAGTGGGATTTGTTTGGTAGAAGTATGATGATGATATGTACGGTGAGGTATTTGTTCCTTGTGATATCTATTAACTGCATGACTATTATTAATAGGCACCGCTAAATGTTTGTGGTTGCTGCGGGGCGGGGCAGCATACAAAAGTTTGCTATGGGGCCAAGGTTCTCTAATTACACCCCTAGCTTCCTACCTCATGTTAATAGTCTCAGGAAGCAAGAAAAACTATCTGCATATATATAATAGGCCTGATGGTGGCTGTGCATAAAACAGGAAATGCATAGTTCAGGGGTTATTCACAGTGCTCTGAGGCTAATGTTGGGGCTTGACCCAGCATCAATCTACATTTGATGGGAGCACTGACATCAGTTTAGGATTGGGGGATCAGTGTTTGTGTTGTCTCCTCTGAGTAATTCGGAATTTAGTTTTAACAATCTGATCAAATCCTTTTCTTTTTAGAAAACTGGCACTACAGGCAGTTGCTTTCCCTACCCATTGGTAGAAATAGTCCATGCTATAATCAAGCAGGATATCTATGTAAGTGATGATGGACATACAGTATACTGTCTTTGTGATTAAACCACTTACGAGACTATGGGACTGCATAATAAAAATGCATGAAGTTGTTATTGTCTTATTTTCATCACTTTATGCCTATGTGATCTTAGACTCAGACTTCCTTTCAAAAAATGGTATGTATCATGATGCGTGCCATTTGTACACCTCTCACCTACAGTAGGGGACTTTTAAGCTGCTGTTATGCATACGTTATGGTGCTTCCATTCTTGTCCACTTCTTTTACATGTACTGCACTTGGCACATTGATACATGATTTTCAAAAACTTTAATGGAATGTATTTTCTATAGCCCATAAGAGACAGATAATGGAAGTTCGTGCTGTTACAGGTTTTAGCTAGTGCTATAAACAAACATCAGAGGAAGTTTCTGTGGTTAGACCAATAATGGTATACAATCACTCGTGTTGTCTTGATATACAATCATCAAAACTTTAAGAATCTAAATACTAGTAATGTTAGGCTAATAACAATAAATAATAAAGGCTAAAATCACAGACGCGGTTTTGATGTAGTTTATTTTACATTGTCACCATTTTGCATACATCAACCCATTTGACATGCAGGGCGACATGTCAGAAAAGGGGGCTCGCCACTCCCCCGGTTAAAAGCATATTAAGGCCATTTCACACGGCTTTTAAAAAGGCCTATTTCGCTGTATTAGCCCAAATGCGCCCAATTTCGGGCCGAAAAAAGCCCCATTTAAGTAATTGTTTATAGAGAAAATGGATTACCGTTTTTTCTTTCCCCCCTCGGCGAAGCCGCCCGGGGGGATAATTTACGGGGCACTTTCTAGCGCTATACGCGCCGCTAGCATATTGCTTGGGGGGGCCGGCAAACCGCCCCCCTTCACTCCCCCGCTCCCGCCCCGCCCCCGCCACACCGCCGAAATTTTTCCGGGTGTAATTTTTGTCCCCAAATTTAAACCCCTTTAAAAGGCCAAGGGTGGGATTATGACGGTGCGTGCCGATTTCCGGTGGGTTTAAAACCAAAAAAAATTTTTCATTTTTGTTTGTAATTTTTTGACACTCACCCCAAAAATTTGGGCATTGTGCAGCATTCCCCCGCCACTTTTTAATGCCCAAGATATGGGCATTCTGGGGCATTTGCCCACAACCGTATGATTTTACAATTTATGACAGGACGCCAAAACTAGGGGATTGTCAATCAATCTACTATTGAAAACACATCTTTTTCCCCCAAAAAAAAGTCTTTAAATTACTTAAAACAAATTTTTTAATAGTATAATGGGGAAAAATTTTTATTTTAATTTTCAACTTCCCACATCAATTTAAATTTTGGGAAAACCCCTTTAAGGATTACTGCATAAATCTTTAAGCCTTAACCTCCCTTTCCCAAAAACTTTTTAAGGCAAAACTTAAAAAATATAAAAATATCTTTTAAAAAGGGAAAAAAAATTGTTTATTGTGTGGATACAATTTCTTTTTTATGTAACTTTTTTTAAACATATACTACTTTTTATTTTTACCCCTGCAGAGGGTACAATGTTGCAGAAATAAACTTTCAGATAATCACCCTATATCATGACACAGAGGGGATTCCCCCAAATTTTTGCAATAGATTCTATTTTATCTGGGACAGATAACACAAAAAAATTGTGATCTCCCCCCTTTTTTTTTTTTTTTTTTTAAAAAATCCATTTTTTTTT
>JAODAL010075100.1:0-14126 GCA_025379985.1 Phyllomedusa bahiana
TTTTTTAAATTTTTGGGGAGCATTTTGCTGTGACATGCAGCTATACTAGAGGTCCTATTCTAAAAAATGTTGTTTCTAACAGACATTTGTTCTTCACAATTTTCCAAAGTGGCTCAAGGGTCATGCTTTGAATTTTTGGGGGCATTTTGCTGTGACATGCAGCTATACTACAGGTCCTATTCTAAAAAATGTTGTTTCTAACAGACATTTGTTCTTCACAATTGTCCAAAGTGCCTCAAGGGTCATGCTTTGAATTTTTGGGGGCATTTTGCTGTGACATGCAGCTATACTAGAGGTCCTATTCTAAAAAATGTTGTTTCTAACAGACATTTGTTCTTCACAATTGTCCAAAGTGGCTCAAGGGTCATGCTTTGAATTTTTGGGGGCATTTTGCTGTGACATGCAGCTATACTACAGGTCCTATTCTAACAAATGTTGTTTCTAACAGACATTTGTTCTTCACAATTGTCCAAAGTGGCTCAAGGGTCATGCTTTGAATTTTTGGGGGCATTTTGCTGTGACATGCAGCTATACTAGAGGTCCTATTCTAAAAAATGTTGTTTCTAACAGACATTTGTTCTTCACAATTGTCCAAAGTGGCTCAAGGGTCATGCTTTGAATTTTTGGGGGCATTTTGCTGTGACATGCAGCTATACTACAGGTCCTATTCTAAAAAATGTTGTTTCTAACAGACATTTGTTCTTCACAATTGTCCAAAGTGGCTCAAGGGTCATGCTTTGAATTTTTGGGGGCATTTTGCTGTGACATGCAGCTATACTACAGTTCCTATTCTAAAAAATGTTGTTTCTAACAGACATTTGTTCTTCACAATTGTCCAAAGTGGCTCAAGGGTCATGCTTTGAATTTTTGGGGGCATTTTGCTGTGACATGCAGCTATACTACAGGTCCTATTCTAAAAAATTTTGTTTCTAACAGACATTTGTTCTTCACAATTATCAAGAGTGGCTCAAGGGTGATGGTGCTGTCAGAAACAGGAATAGGTAGGACACTGTTAATGGACACATATTGCAAAATGACTTGTTTTTGCAAGATCTTTAACATAGCTATCAATCCCTGTATTGAGACAACCCATTTAATACAATGAAAAAAGAGAAACAAAGACATGATGGGATTGCATCCTATTTTAAAAATGTGTTTTCTAGAATTAAAGTACTAAAAAACTTGCATGTACAAAATAGCTGTTAAAAAATTCCTCTGAATTGTACAAGGGAGGTACAGGAAAACTTGACCAGATGTAGGTTATTCAGAGGACATGGAGTATGGAGCACGGACAGAGAACAAAGTACAGAGACCATTTCCTCCAGCACGTTGAGTAAAATGAGAAAAAGAATGCCAAGATAAAGGGCTCCTGGGTGTAACAGGAGCGTTAACCACCAGTATTTCCAAGTGAAGCTCAATTGGTCCACACTCATACGGAGGGACAAGCGCTACCCAGGTATTGACTGTGTACTGAGGAAGGCTGGAGTTCTCACACTTCCGCTTCCGCACTCTGCTTCAGCACGACAGTTTTCGTTGCTGCGTCATCAGGGCATTTTAACCTGCGTGTTAATAGATGACGGACGCCAGCCTGGGCTCTCACCGCATCCACTGTAACTCCGGCCCTGGGTCATGCTGTGGCCCAGGACAGGTATAGTCAATGTCCAGTGAAACTAAAATGGTGGTTGAAAGACTCCTTTTTCCGGCACTTTTTAAATGTGGGGGTCATGCAGGTTTGGGGCTCATGCTGTGGCCCAGGACAGGTATAGTCAATGTCCAGCAAAACTAAAATGGTGGTTGAAAGACTCCTTTTCCCTGCACTTTTTAAATGTGGGGGTCATGCAGGTTTGGGGCTCATGCTGTGGCCCAGGACAGGGATATTCAATGTCCAGTTCAAGTAAGATGATGGTTCAAATCATACTGCCTTCTGGCACTTTTCAATTTGTGGGTGATGCAGGTTTAAGGGTCAGGCTGTGGTACAAGACAGGGATAGTGAATGGTCTGTGACTTTTTTTCTGTAACTTTTATAACCTAAGTGTGTTGCCTAAGATGTAGCACGTATCCATTTGACTGTTGTGGATGTTAATTTCAGCTTCTCCAGCCTTGTTTGGGTGTAATAATGAAGGTGTTGTTGCTCTCCCATAGACTTTAATGGTCATCGCTCATAATCGACGCTCACTATCGAAAAAACCTTATCGATAGCGGCCGACTATCGACTATCGATCGATCTCGATAGCCAACGCAATCGCTCAACACTATTCCCCACTTCTTACAGCAATAAAGGAATGGAATTAATAACTTGCTCCCTGGAAGGTTTCCTCTTTGCCCCCTTTTTATGGGCAGCTGCACCATGATTTCTTAGTGGAGTTAAAACCCCAACTCCTCTTTGCTCTACAGAAACCATTGCTGATTAATGAGTTTGTGAACAGTTATGAATGCAGGAGAGGAGAGGAATCACCTGGAGATGTGAGAGGCTGCAGATCCTCTATCTTGACGTCCTTGTACAGATACTTGTGTTCTTCTAAATACTCCCACTCCTCCATGGAGAAATAGATGGCAACGTCCTGACACCTTATAGGAACCTGACACACAAAATGATACAGTCATCACCCATGATGTATGGACTGTGACCGCTGTAGACCATCACAAGCAGCAGTGATCACATGACATATATAATGGCTACCAATGTTGTTGTTGTGTAATTTAACCAGAGACTGAAGGAGACACAGGAGCATCGGGGCTGGAGCAGACGGGATGTAACAGAGGTTTTGGCATTTTAAGACGTTCAGCTGTGACACCTCGCCCGGGGATCCATCACAGACTGGTTCCGAGTCATTGAGAATGGGTAGGATTTGGGTACAGGAATCCTCCTTTATTATAAGCCAGAAAATATCAAGAGCTGAGACTGGAGGAAGGAGGTTGAAAGTGTCGCAACTGTTATAGCGGTGATAGAAAGTATGTGAACTTGAATATACTATGGCTTTGGGCTGTCTGCTTGGTTTACCGAGTGTCATGCTTATTCCACTGAATCCGTTATCTCATTTCTGAACTGAAGGCTACACGTCTGTGAGGATGAGAATGCGGGCACACCTCCACATGCCGGAACATACCCATGCTACCCATATATACCCATATTAGTGATGTTCCACCCAGTATACATAAGTTAGGATGCAAAATGACACCTCAATAAAAATTTCAAATATATAAAATGTTTGAATTTTTTTACAGTACTATAACATAACATATTAAAAACTGATGCGAGCTGTTAATAAACAGGAACTTGCTATAGATTCTGTGTACGCTCCTCATGCTCAACTTCTTTTTTAAAATTGGAACCGCACTATGATGGTAAACTAGTCCGGTTGCCATCACAGAATCTATGGCGAATTTGAGGAAGGACCGGACTAAAGGCATTACCATACCTGGGAAGGAATCTGGATAGACAGAGGTACGCGAGCTCCAGTAAGAAGCTTTGATTCTTACACCTAAAATCTGTCTATCCAGTTTGTGTCCCTCTTTTGGGTAAGATGCATATTAAGGGTTTGTTTTTGTGTGTAGTCCTAGTTGTGATAAGAACCCATTGTTGCCCTCCCAGCGTTGGCGTTGGGTAGAGAGACTGTGACTGAAAGGTCAAGCAGACTCAGCTCCACAATGAGCGAGGTGCCGCTAGGCTTTGCTGTCATCACTAAGGACTGAGTAGTGTCTGTGCCAGTCTCGTGGTTATCCTTTATATGTTTTTGTAAGGGGACTGCTAACTGGAGCCACAAACAGCTGTCCCAGAATGCAGTGTTTTGAGCAGAGATAGAGCCCATAAGTTCTGGGACCGATAGAGAGGCCCCAAGAATATAGCCGACCATTTAAATACGTTCGGAATAAGAGAAGGTTAGGAGTCCCTGCCAGAGCCAGGAGATTGAAAATGGCGAATCAGTAGGAACCTTAAGTCAGAAGCCCAGAGGTTTACACACAGCTGCTATAGCACAGCAACATGAAGAAAGAGAGGCAGCCAAACAGATGCATACATTAACAAAGGGATTAGGTATGCCACCAGGAGGAAAGTTATACTCAGAGGAGCTTGAAAAGGCATGTAGAAAGCATGGGGGTAGCTTCAGGATAATAACTCCACACGCTTCCCTGTGGAAGAAGGTAGCGGAGGTAGTGCAGAAAGGAGGCAATTAAGGGTTAATCCAAAGTCTGCTAACACTGGAAACTCCCAGGGTGTGATGAACTACAGCAGCCCGAGCAGAGGAGAGAGAATGGGAGTCATAGTTGTCACAGGCCCTTGTAACAGTAGCTGCGGCCGTTGGCTGTGTGCATGCGGCTTGCGCATGGGTAGTGCTGGTGGCTTACACACTCTCGCTCACAGACCCCAAACTTACGGCTGCAGATTTTCCATCTCAAAAAGTACAGAGGGTTCATCTCCAAAGTATAATTGCGGTTGGTCTAGGTGGATCAGGCATCCCCACCACACAACCTCCTTCAGGTCTTGGCACAGCTTCAGCCAAAGTGTTGCTTGAGGATGACACACAGAGCGCCATCACTTTGGACCAGTGGGCCAATACTGGAGTGCTTGCTTGCTCCGTACCTCACAGAAGCTCTCCAAAATTCACTCTGGAAACTCCTCAGAGCTTTTTCTCTTGAGACTCACTTTCTTTAATGTCTCTCTCCAAAGCGCTTTTAACCCCAGCAGGAACCGCAGCAATCAACGGTTTAATGCCGGGAGCAGAGGTTTCCCCCGTCCCCGGCACTTGCAGAGGCTGCACGGGGAAAATAGGGCTGTGAAGTACAGCTCTGTTTCTCAGCTCTGCTGCGGCCCCGGGAGCCGAAAACCCCGAAAGTCTGCAGCGACGCCAAAAGATGTCACTGCAGACGTACGACCTGCACCGCCCGACGTTAAGGGGTTAAATACTGATGTGAGCTGTTAATAAACCAGAACTTGTGCTGGTAGATTGGTCCGGCTGTGTTCACACAGCAAATAGAGTGTTCTTATGGTGAGAAATGTTAGTGACTCCTGTTGTGGCGCACACATGGGGAGGACCACAGCAAGCAGAGCTCACATTTCCCAGCCCGGTAGTTCACAAGGGATTCCATGCACATATCTGCATCAGCTCCTAAACCCGACACCTGCTCTCCTGCAACAAGCAGTGACCTTTAAAAGCAGGAGCCCGAGGTGGACGACATCTTCACCTGCAGTGATAGACGGCAGCAAACAAAGATGGCGCTGGAGCCTCACTGCTCTACTAGAAGCAGCCAGGAAACAACACACACTACAGCCCCTCCCTGCAGAGCGAGCACCGCCCAGAGGGCTATAGTTACTGGAGGCAGCAAGAGATAAGGGCCAAAACAGTCAGTGATGAAGGGGGTAATAATACACACATACCTCCACCTGCAGGACCAGAGTCATGTGACTGCTGTGTGCTGCCAGGACCTGTGAAGATGTCACATGGAGGAGTCAGGCGTGTTTGTGTGTGTGTGTGTAATGTGGGTGTAGCTGAGCTGTGTGTGTGTGTAATGTGCCTGTAGCTGAGCCGTGGTGTTGTGTGTAGTGACCGTGTAGTGAATGTGCCGTTGGCGTGTGTGGAAAATGTGCTGTAGCTGAGCGTGTGTGTGTATAGTGCCTGTAGCTGAGCGGTGTGTGTAATGTGCTGTAGTGAGCGTGTGTGTGACGTGCTTAGCTGAGCGTGTGTGTGTAATGTGCCTGTAGCTGAGCTGTGTGTTTTTAGGGGCCTGTAGCTGAGCCTGTGTGTGTGTAATGTGCCTGTAGTGAGCGTGTGTTGTAATGTGCCTGTAGCTGACCCGTGTGTGTGTAAGTGCTGTAGCTGAGCCGTGTGTTGAAATTGGCCTGTAGTTTGACCCGGGGTTTTCGTTTGTTTTGTGTAAGTGCTTGTGCTGAGCGGGGCGTGTGTGTAATGTGCTGTAGCTGAGCGTGTGTTGTAATGTGCCTGTAGCTGAGCCCATTTTGTGTATGTCCCTTGTAGGCTGAGCCGTGTGTGTGTAATGTGCGTGTAGCTGAGCTGTGTGTTTTGAAATTTGTGCATGTAGCTGAGCCGCCTGTGTGTAACGTACCTGTAGCTGAGCCGAATGTGTGTAATGTGCCTGTGGCTGAGCCGTGGGTGTGTAATGTCCCTGTAGATGAGCTGTGTGTGTGTAAGTGCTGTAGCTGAGCTGGGTGGGGTGTAACTTGCGTGTAGCTGATGGCCGGCGTGTAATGGCCTTGTAGCTGAGCCGCGTGTTTGGGGTTAATGGCCTTTTAGTTTGCTGAGCGTTGGGTGTGTAAGTGCGTGTAGCTGGTTTTTGCCGTCTGAAGTGTTTTCCTGTCCCCCCTGGAGACCGTGTGGTTTTCCCTCCGCTTGTGTAATGCGGAGGAGTGCGATCCACCTGGAGCCGCCTGGGACGCATCCCCACCCCCAACACCCGGTGAGACGGCTAGCCACACTAAAGATTACAAGAGATTGGCGCTGGAAGTGGCCAGGAACATCGCTCCTGATCTCCAGGACACCCTGGAATCTACGCTGCAGGTGTCACTGGGTAAAATACACCAGGACCTCCAGGCTCACGGCTCACACTTGGATGAGATGGAGCAGAGGGTCCAACAATTAGAATCTGACAATGATGCCCTGCAGCTCATTCTGTCCACTGCTGAAACATCCCAGGCTATCCTCCATGATCACTTGGAAGACCTGGAAAATCGCTCCAGGAGGAGCAACTTCTGTTTTACTGGTCTCCCGGAACTGATTAAACAAACAGAACTCCAGGACCTGTGTCAGGCAGACATACCTCTTGCCCTTGGCCTAAGCCGCAGCTGCAGAGTAGAGAGGGCACACCGCATTGGCCCGGAGATGTTGTCCAATGGGGCCCTGGAAAACCACCAGAGAAAGAGACCTCGTACTGTCATTGCAAAGTACCTAGAATACAACGACAAACAAGCTATCCTCTGGGCGTACCGCAAATTGGGTTCTCCTCTGCTCCTCAAAGGTCATACAATTCTTCTTTTCGAGGACTTTTCTGTGGAAGTGTCCAGCCACAGGAGAGCATTCCGCAAAACCTGCACCTCACTCTTCAACAAGGTGAATTGCTTCCAGATACTGTATCCTGCCACCTTAAAGGTATACTTCCCGAATGCCGGCCCGAGATCCTATACTTCGCTCAAAAAAGCGGTAGAAGACCTGGTCCATCCTCACCTTCACAATCCCTGTCCGGACATGTGCAGAGAACGCGTTCTTCTGCCCAATCTTCGACTCCAAAGACATCGTCCTCGCCTCCTAAAGAGAAACAGCCGCCAAAGCATCACCAGGCCCGCCAGCGACAGACCTTACCTGAAGCACTACGAGAAAAGGCATTCAATAATGTCTGGGGGGGATGGCTCTGGGTGGTTCTCGATCGAATGGGACTGAAGGGAAGTTTCAGGACATTTCTTTCAACAATTTATTCCAACCCCACAGCTCAGATCCATATCCCGGGCTTTTTGTCGCAGGCCTTACCCTTGTTTAAAGGCATGTGAGAAGGCTGTCTCCTCTTCCCCCTATTATTTGACATCGCTCTGGAGCCACTGGCTTGCTTTTTGGAGGACTCCGACCTCTTTGAAGGAATAGCAGTGGGCAAGACGTAAAATTGGCCATGTTTGCCGACTATCTACTCTTATTTTTATCCTTTTTATCATTTCTAGATAAATTTGGAGACTTCTCAGGATATAAAGTTAACTTCTCAAAGAGTGAGCTATTAGAGCTCCGATCCCCCCTGCCAAGGCATGTCTGGAAAAATCTAGGTCTAGATATTACCCCTGCGGACAAATCCATTACTTACCTAGGTATTAAAATCGGAAAGACTCCCGACACCATTTATAACTTAAATTTCCCTCCATTGATAAAACGGATCATTAAAAACCTGAATAAGTGGGCTGGCCTTCCACTTTCCCTATCAGGCAGATGTCATGCGATCAAAATGGTCTGCTTCCCTAGACTACTATATTCCCTTCAGACCCTCCCCCTGCTATTAGGGCATTCTGATGTTAACAAACTTTACTCCTCGTTTACTCGCTTTGTCTGGGCACGCATAGCCCTCTGTAAGTTGATGCTCTCGGTGGGGAGGGTGGGTCTGAACCTCTCAAATGTGAGGCATTACGACTTGGCATGTCTGGCTAGGCATGTTCTAGACTGAATGGGGGAGACCAGTCGTTATTCCAACTTTGAGTTGGAAAAAGAATTGTTGCGCCCTTGGCACCCTCACGCCCTTTTACATGCTAAACTTTCGAGTCTCCCCCCTCGCCTAAAATCTTCGCTTCTCCTCAGCGACACAGTTGCTACTTGGAAACAGATCTGTAAGCTGTCTCACCTCCCCTTTTCACTTTCTCGGAGAATGCCGCTGTGGGAACACCCTGATTTCCCCCAGAGCTTGGACAACCCTATGTTTAAATTGTGGTGCACCAGGGGAATTTGCAATGCTGGTCAGCTCATGCATATAGAAGAGAAGAGATGGTTCTCTCAAACTGAACTAAGAGAGAAATTCTTGTTACCCTCAACTCACCTCTTTCTGGCATTGCAGATTCTCTCCTTCTGTAAATCCAGACTCAGGAGTGTATCTACAGAATGTGCACCAAATAGGTTTGACTCGCTGGTGGACTGTCATAGATCATCCTTTTCTCTTTCGTCTATCTATCGCACCATGAGAAGCTAGGACCTCATGCTTGGCGTCGAGGCACCTTTTTTGGAAATGGGAACGTCAGTTTGATGACCCTCAAATCTCTGATAAAATATTAAAAGGGCTGGCAAAACTGTGACGAGATGTGATCTGTAAGTCCTGGAGTGAAACCCATCTTAAAATAATACACAAAGCATGTTATGGCTTTGACCTTCCCCCCTCCCTGACAGATTCCAAGCCTGCCCTAAATGTAAGTCCACTTCCACAGACATGTGGCATGGGCTGTGGTCGTGCCCTCAAACATAGAGTTTCTGGGATCTATTTATAAGCTATGTGTGGGTTCACTGGAAAATCAGATTGACCAAACAACATGAGTAGTGTTGAGCGATTATTATCGACAAAGTTGAAATCGGCACGGTTTTTATGTTGATCAGATTTTTTCGATCACGCAATAATTTAGGTGAAAATCTGCGCATAATCTATTAATATCGCGCCATTTTCGGCGCTTCCTGTCATTTTTGCGGCCAGCAAATCAGCTTACAGAATAGAGCAGGGTGAGCTGTGTGTGCGACGTCATGACTGGGATGTGTATGGTTGTGATTGGCTGGAAAACTCACATGACCTTGTTTTACATAGAACAGCCTTCCTGTTCATGATCAGTGTGTGTCAGTGTCTCATAGGAGTAGGATGTGCGCTCGGTCTCTGTCCAAACAGCTCAGCAAACAGCTCAGCGAAATTGTTCTATTTGTTCACACAGACAGCTATGCTTTTAGCTGTGAACATTAGAACTTAGGTAGATTAGAGATTTGCTGATTTTAGGTAGTTAGGCTGAGAATTTTAAAGGAGCCTCTAGCCCTGTCAGGTCGTGGGGGAGAGCGGGGGGGGGGGGGCGTGGGCGGACACAGACAAGCTCTTTAAAGGATAGTGGATATTGTGCAGTCCAGACTTTGTTTAGACGTTGCATTGCTATGGCTTTTTATTAACAGTTTTCCGTTGAAATATTACTTGTATGTTTGGCAGCCTGAACTTATATTAGGATACAGATCTTTTCTAGTAACTGCAGGTGTATTTCTTAGGTGCAAAACTCCACTTTTATTATCCGTATACCTTTCAGATACCTTTTCACTTTGGCGCAGTCCAGCTTTGTTGATAGAGGCACCTTGCACTTAAATTTGAATACAGCAATTTTGTAGTCACCGCAGGTGTATTTGTTAGGTGCCAAACTCCACTTTTATTATCCGTATACCTTTCAGATACCTTTTCACTTCGGCGCAGTCCAGCTTTGTTGATAGAGGCACCTTGCACTTAAATTTGAATACAGTAATTATGTAGTGACCGCAGGTGTATTTGTTAGGTGCCAAACTCCACTTTTATGATCCGTATACCTTTCAGATACCTTTTTCACTTTGGCGCAGTCCAGCTTTGTTGATAGAGGCACCTTGCACTTAAATTTGAATACAGCAATTTTGTAGTCACCGCAGGTGTATTTGTTAGGTGCCAAACTCCACTTTTATTATCCGTATACCTTTCAGATAGGTGTTTTTTCATTTTGGCGCAGTCCAGCTTTGTTGATAGAGGCACCTTGCACTTAAATTTGAATACAGCAATTTTGTAGTCACCGCAGGTGTATTTGTTAGGTGCCAAACTCCACTTTTATTATCCGTATACCTTTCAGATAGGTGTTTTTTCATTTTGGCGCAGTCCAGCTTTGTTGATAGAGGCACCTTGCACTTAAATTTGAATACAGCAATTTTGTAGTCACCGCAGGTGTATTTGTTAGGTGCAAATCTCCACTTTTATTGTCCGTATACCTTTCAGATACCTTTTCATTTTGGCGCAGTCCAGCTTTGTTGATAGAGGCACCTTGCACTTAAATTTGAATACAGCAATTTTGTAGTCACCGCAGGTGTATTTGTTAGGTGCCAAACTCCACTTTTATTATCCGTATACCTTTCAGATAGGTGTTTTTTCATTTTGGCGCAGTCCAGCTTTGTTGATAGAGGCACCTTGCACTTAAATTTGAATACAGCAATTTTGTAGTCACCGCAGGTGTATTTGTTAGGTGCCAAACTCCACTTTTATTATCCGTATACCTTTCAGATACCTTTTCACTTTGGCGCAGTCCAGCTTTGTTGATAGAGGCACCTTGCACTTAAATTTGAATACAGCAATTTTGTAGTCACCGCAGGTGTATTTGTTAGGTGCCAAACTCCACTTTTATTATCCATATACCTTTCAGATAGGTGTTTTTTCATTTTGGTGCAGTCCAGCTTTGTTGATAGAGGCACCTTGCACTTAAATTTGAATACAGCAATTTTGTTTTGATTTGAGGGATTTGAGAATAGCTGTGATTTGCCGTCTTTTAATAAGAGACTTTCCAAAACTCTTCCATACCTTCTCAAATTTTTATCTTTGTGAACATGAAGCGAAATACAGGTGGTAAGCAAGCAAAGATGGGGTTAGGACATGGAGGTAGAGGTACGAGAGAAGGTGCTCCTTCCAGTGCTGGCGACAACACGCATGCCAGCGGATCGTCAGTTGCAGGACCGTCAGGCCTGTCATCGCTGGGTCAGGGCCCTATGAATCTCAGTAACGAACAGCGTCGCCAATCTGTTCTTCAGTGGTTAATGCAACCTGCATCCAGCAGTCTTACCTCCTCGTCCTCCCAGTCACGGCCACAAATGTCGTCATCAGCATCATCATCATCCGTCCAACATGAAGCGAAGGCAGCCCAAATGTCAACTCGTGTACCCACCACTGTGGATAATCCATTTTCTGAAGACCTCTTTGATGACAAAATGTGGTTGGGGTCAGAAGGCATGTTAAAAGATCAAGAGGCCAAAGAGGATGATTTTGTCTGCTCTGATGCCCAGTTACTGATGCAATCAGAGGAGGAGAAGGAAGCCGGTCATTCGGCAAAAATCCCGGGCAGTCGGCAACACCTTGCAGTGCCTCTTGCTTGTAGCCCGCAGCTTCTGGATGCAGAAAGTCAGGACGACCAAGTCACCTGTGTTGATGATGATGATGATGATGATGATGACGACATTGCGGATCCATCGTGGTCTTTTCCGCAGAATTTGCTTGCGAGCGCTTCATCACTGGACGAGGAGGAAGACGATGGGGTAGTGTCAATACGGGTCCCGCCTCAAAAAGGGAGAGGGCGGTTGCAGAAGTCCGCTGATATGATTCCGCCAGCCACGGTCAGCGGAAACCCCGCTCCTCGCTTATCGCCGTCAAAAAGGTCCAGGACCTCTCAAGCCTGGGCCTTCTTTGAGCAAGCCTCTGATTCACCCAGCGATGTCATATGCCGCCTTTGCCGTAAACGCATCAGTAGAGGCAAGAATCTTAGGTGTTTAACCACCACCAACATGTCTAGTCACATGCAGCGAATGCATGAGTTGAAATGGAGGCAACACTTGGCCAAAAAAAGGCCACACCGATGCCGGGCTTCCAACCACTGTCACACCCTCTGTCTCCGCCTCCTCCTCCTCCGCCACCACCAAGCGTTCCTCAGCTGCCCATGTCTCTCAGAGTCATGATCAGGGATCAGCCTCCGCTTCAGCCTCCACCGTCGCCCGAGTACCACCAGCACCACCCCTTCTCCTTCCGCCAGTTTGACGACCTGCACGCCGTACAGCGGCAAGTCTAGCAGTCAGCCTTCTGACTTCCAGGCTTGGGAGCAGAAGAAACACTTTAACCCAAACCATCCCAAAGCCAAAAGCCTGAATGTCGGCATTGCCAGGCTTTTGGCCTTGGAAATGTTGCCTCTCCGTCTGGTGGACACAGATGGGTTCCGCCACGTCATGGCCCTTGCCTGCCCCCAATCCCAGCTGCGAGCAGGCATTTCTTTGCCAGAAAAGCCATCCCCGCCCTGGCCAGCCACGTGTCATCTAAAATTTCAAGCGCGTTGTCTGCATCTGTGTCCGGAAAAGTCCATCTCACCACCGACACATGGACTAGTAAGCATGGCCAAGGCCGCTATATCTCTGTGACAGCTCACTGGGTGAGCTGGGTGGATGTCTCTGGGGGTGACGGTGGCTCTCAGGCTCGGCGAACGCTCTTCAAAACCGCAGGGATGGTGCAGGGCTCTTTCCCCCAAGGTCCTCTGGTGGCATCACGTGCCCAGAGAAACCAGGCCGTGTTGAAATTAATCTGTCTTGGAGACCCCACAAAAGGCAGGAGCTGTGGACGGTCCCGCAACGAAACCGAGCCGGCTGGGTGACAAAACCTTGTGCGGGCAGGGGTATGCGATAACCCGAAATCTGGGGGCCCCCCTTAAGATGGTAGGCTGGAGAACCCCTTCCCTGGCACATGTCATGAACTGTCGCCCAGAAATTTCTAAAGCGCTACCGGGTTGGACCCCCTGCGGGGAAAGGGGGCTGAGGTCTGAGTTGCATTTCCCGGTTGCACCCTGCTTCGTCCCGTGGCTGCGTTGCCGTCAGTGGGCCCCCCCATCAACCATCTTTTGTTGACAGGAAAACCCGCTGGAATTCCCCCTCCACATGCCCCAGCGATTTGGCACAGCGAAATCCCATTTCGCAGTACGAAGTGACACATGGCTGACAAGCGCGGGGGGGCCCTCGAGGTGTTGAGCCACCCAGAGTGGAGGAGTGAAAGAGCTCTGCACCCCTGAGTTTTGAAGAAGCCCCAAAATGGTCAGTGCGGACAATGTCCTTGTCAAAATGACCATGTAGTGATCTTTTGAATGATGTTGGGAAATCTGAAAAATAGGGCCCCACGAAGAGGGGAGACGGGCACAAGGTGACGTTTACATTTTAGCGGTCTTCATTAGGGAGTGGTTCGGGGTAGGGCTAGTGCAAGGCGGACCCCAGTTCAGGGTGCTCATCGGAGGCCCTCAGGGGCCCGTTGAAGCTGTTGGGAGGAAAGGGGGAGGAGGAGGGGGTATTCTGACCCCCTTACCGACGTCCCCGCCTTGGGAAAAGGGGTTTGGGGCGAATTTTGGGAGGAAGATAGGGATCAGTTTGCTATGCCCTCGCCCAGAGGTTGGGAAACAAGGCTCCCCTCTCTAATGAGTCTTGGGTGCTCCATTTCCTCCCAAAATGATCCCCGATTAAGGATCAAAAAGAAAACAGTTACTGGGGGGCCACCCCCTGGTCCCCGGGGACAAAACAAAAATCGCACTTTCCTTTCACCCCCCAAATAAGAGTAAAATGCGGGAAAAAGGGGACCTTTTGATCAACTGGAGACTTGTTTGTCTGCTTCCCGTGGGTGTAAGGTGGAACGACGTCACGACGTGACAGAGTAGAGTGCCAAGAGCCGAGCGGCACGCAGGCAAGGGCAGAAGCCCCATGGGGACTTGGGAATCTTATTTACCACCTCACCCAAAGCATGATGGGGACACTTTAAACACCAGAGACAGCTTAAGATCATGGTCACGACTATCTTTATTCCAAAACGATGTTTTTGTATGTGTTCCCGACCCAAAAGACTTTGGGGGGACCAAAAAGGTGAGTGGCCCAAACTCGCTCCCAGCC
>JAODAL010075101.1:0-14126 GCA_025379985.1 Phyllomedusa bahiana
ACCCCCCAAAAAAATTTACCCAAAAAAAACCCCCCTGATAATTGATGCCACCTGTGGCCTAATACTGTTTTGCTGCCTCCAAAGTCATTTGCCAACTGTGACTCATGCGCTGCTTCGTAACCCCACACGATCATGTCCACTCTGGCCTAATACTTTTTGCCCCCCAAAGTCATTGTGCACTGCCTGATCTCATCTGCTCCCTTTCGTGCCTCCACACTTGTGTTTGTGCCATTCTGTGGCTTCTCCTTTTTTGCCACCTCCAGAATGTCATTGTGCCATGCCTGATCTCATGCTGCTGCTGTTCGTGACCTCCACACTGTGTGATTGTGCCATTCTTTTGGCTTCTCTCCTGTTTTGCCCCCTCCAGAATGTCATTGTGCCACTGCCTGACTCATACTGCTGCCGCGTGACCTCATCATTGTGCCTCTCTGGGGCTTCCTCGTTTTTTTCCACCTCCAGTATGTCATTGTGCCACTGCCTGACCTAAATGCTGCTTTGCTGCCGCCGTCACCCCACACTCTGTCACTAATGTTGCCACCTGAGCTCTCAGCTTGTTTTTTTCCAGCTTTCGCTGGCATGACTTTATCAGGCTACATTCCCGCTTGATTTTTTGGTCAGTTTTGCCCTCTTAAGTGCCCAGGGATTTTTATAGTAAAAGCGTTCTAAGAGTGGCGGCAGTCATCTGCGTGTAAACACTAAAACACAACATTGTATGAAGACCAAACTAAGCTCCCTCTGCTTATTTAAGCATGGTACAACGTTCTACAGCACCCTGCAGGCTCTGTCAGCCTGGAAATAGCTGATTTTTAACGCGATTCATGCCGAAGTAATTCGGAACGAAACAAATTTTGTCGGAAAATTCGGCGAAGTGACCGAATCAAATTTTTGAGAAATTCGCCCATCTCTAATTATCATATACTAATGTAACTGAAAAAAATTTAGCAGGTTCTATGTACCTTTTTCATGTCAATACTGTTAATTTCAGTTTATCTTGTTGCTCTTCTCCTACTCCACAGCCCTCGGCCAATTCTCTCTGCCAACTTATGACATGTTTTTACACATTGTACTTTGCAAAGATATAATTCTGACTACTGCATCTTCATAAATACTGTACCTGTGCAGTGGTGTTTGCTTCATTGTGCAGAATTCTGAATATCTCAGTAGGAGCTCTGTAGTGTTCACAAAGTGCTTTAATTATCATGCTGAGAACAAGATTTCTCTCCTTTGTCAGTACTGAAAGATGCTGTAGAAGAACCCGCACTATTTTAATTAATCAGTCCCATCTCCAAGACTCCCTTTTAAACACTTCCCACTCCAACATAAAAAGCTTGAAAGTATAATGATTTTTTTTCCAAATGAAATCTTAGCTGACTCAAATAGCATCTTAAATATCAAAAGATATGCAAGTCCTTAAGGATTGATGTTACTCAGTTTATTCAGTTGATCTTGGTCAACACTATTCTACCTCACTGCTCTATGGAAAATATCATTATGTAAAGATGCGTTAACTGAACAGAACTGACAATTGCCTAGAACTATTGTGTTCATAGAGCTAGCTGCCAAACCTCATTCACTTTATGTTTACCTGCAAACTAGGATTGAAAATAAAATTGAAGTAAATATGACATTGCCGCATTACAAAGAAATTCCTTCCAAAATAAGGGGTAATGTAATAGTACAAATTACACATGTGTCTTATATATTCTGTTAGAAACAATATATGATTATGCACATCCAAAAATCATTTTTGAAAAAAAAATGAACATAGGTGCAACACTGGTGCGGCTGTAGTATACATACATATTCCAATAACAGTGGCACAATACAAACTAGAGCACTATCAAAGGGGACATGGGAATTTAGAAAAAAACATTTTTGCTATCTAGGATACAAGAACATTTTTTTTAGTTTCTCAGTTCACTCTTTTGATCAAAACTGCTTAAGCCACCCCCGAACTTCAACGGGACCTCAAGACAGGTGGTCCAACACTATTGATACATCTCATTTCGGTCCTATTCAGACCTCCATAATCCAGGGAATGAAGGAACCAGCTTACAAGTTACGCTGCACTGATTAAAAAGCCATGTCAAGGTGGGTGGAGTGCAAAAAACCAAAATGGAGGCAGCCACTCCTCCAAACTCAAAATAGAAACAATATATGGCTATGCACATCCAAAAAACATTTTTGAAAAAAATGAACATAGGTGCAACACTGGTGTGTCTGTATTATACATACATATTCCAATAACAGTGGCACACTATAAACTAGAGCACTATCAAAGGGGACATAGGAATTTTGAAGTAAATATGACATTGCAGCATTACAAAGAAATTCCTTCCAAAATAAGGAGTCATGTAATAGAACAAATTACACATGTGTCTTATATATTTTGTTGTCATACTTCCCATGCCTCTCAATGACAGTACCATGACCTCTATATCCAACTCAGGCAGGCAGTAAGAAAATATTATGCAGTAGGTAGAAATATTCAGTGTTACACATGTGTATGACAATACAATTAAATAAAATGACCAACAGTCAAGCTATTAAATTAGAGTATGGTATTCTTTTTTGTAATTAACCCCTTAAGCCCCATCTGTAAAAAGTACTTAATGACCAGCAACATTTAGTAGTTTTTGCCTCATTGCATTTCAACAGTTGTAACTTTCTGTTTTTTTAAGTGACGCAGTTGTATAAGAACTTGTTTTAAGTGGGAGGAGTTGTAATTTTGGGGGGCATAGTTTGATTTTTCTAATACATTACGGCATAATTTTTTTATTTTTTTACTTTTTTTAATTTTTTATCTTGATGTGGATACCTGATATGTGTATTGTTTTGAGGGTTTTTTTGAGTGTAATTTATGCACAATAACTTTTTTATTAAATGTTTATTTTTTATTATTTATTTTATTTTTATTTTTTCTACACTTTTTAAAGTTTTATTTTTACTTTTTATAATCCCATTAAGGGAAAACTAACACATTTTTACACATAACAATGTATTAGCATACATGAATATGCTAATACATTACCATCTGTGTCATACTGACACAGGCAGCAGTCAGGGCAGCACACAGTGTGCCCTGAATGCAGGCTCACTATTCAGACTGTAAAGACGTTTCCCTGCTCCATCGGGTCAACTTGAGTCCTAATCACCCAGTGATGCAGAAGAATGTCCTTTGATTACGCCGTGGACCTCAACGAGGATTTACTTTTCTTCCCAGCACTTGCAGAGACTGCAGTAGGAACAGAGCTGTTAAGTACATCTCTGTTCCTAGCATAGCTGCGGCACTAGAAGCTACAAAACTCTAGATTAATGACCTGCAACACTCGACGTCTATAGTCGGTGAGTGGTTGTTAAGGAGTTAAAACATCACATGACATTCAAAAAGAGCATACAGATGTACATGAAGTGATTCATTTTTAATAGTTTTTATTTACATGATAAGAGCATGCTACACATAGTTTAAAAGCATAAAGGACCTATTTACAGTCCAGAACAATAAAGAGAATCAAACTTTTTTTTTTTAATACCAAACCATTATGAAGTGAAAATGAATGTATTATTATTATTATTATTATTATTATTATTATTATTATTATTATTATTATTATTATTATTATTATCCTGATACATTCATGTTTTGAATGCTGTAACTCTGTGCTAATTGTTTTTTCCTGTATGCATCATCCAGGCTCATGTTTTTATGCAACCACTATGGAGATACTTTTATGCTGTGCAAGCCACTAGTTGTCTATTCACTGTAGAATACAACTAAACCTTATAACTCCCACATTCAGAGCCCCCCATAGTGCAGCACCTCCCTATAACTCCTCCATCGTCCCTGTCTTCTACTCTACTTACAATTTACAAGTTCTGCTATTAAACTAAGAATTAATTCCTCCACTGTGCAAACCTTCTATTCTTGTCTCCAAGACATTATTATTATTATTCGTGCTTGACCAATCCTCTGAAATTTGATAGCCTGGGCAATCAGATTAATTCCCAAAACACCCATTTTAAGCCCTTTTTAGAAGAGTATAACACAACAGGGCTAATCAAAATCAGGAGAACATTTTAAATGACAACAAAAATAAAAAGATCTTTTTTTTAAATCTTTAAAATTAAAACCCAAAAACATTGTATCAAACAACCTTTTTTTAAAGGTTTTTTATGCTTTTTTCGTAAAACCAGCTTCAGGCTCCCAATTCCTTTGCAGGTTGTGGGGAGTGGAATGGAGGATTGAGAGCTGACTGATATTTCAGCTCTGCTAGCTCCGATTCTCAGCAGTGCCAGTTAGAGGGACAGTGGTGATGAAGGGGTTGTGATATTTGCTTTTATGGACTATCAAACAACGTGTCTATCAAGCACGTTTTTTTTTTTAATGCTCTTTTACCGTGGTCCAGCTACTTGTCTGTATACTTGTGAATACATTTGGGTTTGAGGGAAGGATTTCAGAGTAGGGAGAATTGTAACTGTTTTTACAGTATACAGTCAATAACCACTGTGCATATTAAAGACAGATGCTAGATGTTCTGGGAGTGACTCAATAAGGTCTGTAGCTATGCTGACTGCAGTTCATCCCACAGCAGCTATAGGGATGCCCTTTTAAAATTTTTCCCGGGAAATTTTGTGCGGGGACGAAAATTAATCCCGCCCCCCCCCCCCCCCCCCCCGCGCCCCCCCCCCCCCCCCCCCCCCCCCCCCACTTTTCCCCCCGCCCCCCCCCCCCCCCCCCCAAACCCCCCCCCCCCCCCCCCCCCCCCCCCCCAAACCACCCCCCCCCCCCCCCCCCCCCCCCCCCCAAAAACCCCCCCAAAACCCACCCCCCCCCCCCCCCACCCCCCCCCGAAAAAAACCCCCCCTCCCCCCCACCCCCCCCCACCCAAAAAAACCCCCCCCCCCCCCCAAAAAACAGGGCCAAACCCCCCCCCCCCCCCCCCACCCCCCCCCCCAAAAAAAAACAAAAACAACCAAACACCCCCCCCCCCCCCCGGGGGGGGGGCCCCCCCCCCCCCCCACCCCCCCACCCCCCCCCCCCCCCCCCTCCCCCCCCCCCCCCCCCCCCCAAACCCCCCCCCCCCCCCCCACCCCCCCCCCCCCACCCACCCCCCCCCCAAAACAAAAAACCCCTTTTTTTTTTTTTCTAAAAAACCCCCCCCCCCCCCCCCCCAACCCCCCCACCCCAAAAAAAAAACCCCCACCCCCCCCCCCCCCGCCCCCCCCCCTCCCCCCCCAACCCACCCCTCAAACCACCCCCCCCCCCGGGCACCCAAACCCCTTTTCACTTCCCCAACCAAAAACCCCCCAAAACAAAATTCCCTTCCCCCCCTAAATTTATTGGACAATTCAGGGAAAAAACCCCCTGAAGTAAAATTTGCTTTAACCCCTTGTTTTATCAGCAAGTTACAAAAGACTGAAACACTAAAAACAATTGAAATGTGCATTTTTCTGGGTATTGCAGTCCACCAGTTTTTTTATTATTTTTGACCCCCCCCTTTTTTTCCTTTAAAAACAATGTCTTTCCGTGCAGGTGCCCATAACTGTACAAATATTCCATATGTGTCTAACCAGTGACTTAATAATGGGAGAAAAAATGTTTTCTCATGGCATATAGCCCTTTTTTAATACACCCTGATCCGTTTTCCCTTGCACTGCTGCCTGACACTGGCTGCTACAAAAAAAAAATTTTCTGTCCACCAGGATTCCCAAATCCTCTTCATGTAACTTTTACCCCGGTTTTTATTTAACATGTATCTGTAATGGTTTTTCCTCCCCGTTGCATAAAATTGCATTTATCTGTGTTAAACCCCATCGCCACTTCTCTGCCCCCGGGCCCCCCAACTTATCCGATCCCCTTTTTAAAAACACATTTTCCTCTTTGTTTTGATTACTTTACAGACTTAGTACATTGCAAAGATCGATATTTCCGTGCTATCCCTGTGTAAGATCGTTTAAAGAAAAAAGTTAAAAAGGATAGGCCCAAAAACGACCCTGTGGTACCCCATAGTAACAGGGATCCAGTTTATAGCACCCCTTTAATTTTCACCCTTTTTTTTCTTCTCTGAGCCATTTGCTTACCCCCTTTCACACATTTTTCCCCCCATCAAGCATCCCATTTTACTTTTCCCAAACCTTTTTTGGGAAAAGTATCAAATGATTTAGCAAAAACAGTATTACATCCAGTGTCTCACCCAGATCCAGTCAAAACTAACTTCCCCATAGAAGCTGATGAATTAGTTGATGGACCGATCCTTATAAAAACCATGTTTTAAAGGGTTATACATTTATTTTTTAGTGAATAATCCAGGGTGACTTAAGAAAACCTTCAAACACTTTACCCAAAAACAGAGGGTTAAAACTTACCGGCCCATAGTTTTCCCGGATCATTTTTTTTCCCTTGTACGAGTTTATACTACTGGTTTGAGCAAGCCATTTTATCTTCCCGCGTTCATTTTCCCCTCTTGACACACTTTAAAGGCCCATAACTGAACACAGTTCCTCTGGAGCCAATACCGCAACAAAGTCCTGCGGGAATCAAAAGTTTTGAAAAGACTAAAGTCATTTAAAAAAATTTGCAGCATGATTTTCATTTCCTACTCAACTAATATGTTATTTGTACTGTATTCTGTTTGGTACTATAAACCCTATAGTATGCCATGCTATTTATTATTGGCTCTGTACTTTTGCGCATTTGTACAGATTGGCAATGATTATGTCACCTGATACAAAATACAAAATACATAAAAATGCAACAATTGTAATTATGCTATTTTATTTTCTTTTTTTTAAAAATAAAACGAGGTAAAAATACAAATGAGATACCGTGCTTAAAATTTGCCACAACCTACGGTAGATGCCATATTTCAAACTGTTATCATGTCTCTTAAAATGCAAACTTCTAGGGGATATTAAAATACAATATATGGTCACCAAAGTATGGAGACCATACTTACCACAAACAGGACCATAATAATGGCTGTAATGTAAGTGGTGAAACAGAGATGTCAGGCTTCTGCCGTCACTCCATTGTTTTAACACTTGGCATTATTGTGAGTGCCACTGGGTTGTTATGGCAATCAGGGGAAGAACAAAGCCCTCCCCTCACATCTACCAATTGAATTTGCCAAAAAAAGCAATATAATTTATAGTTTCACAATCAAAAATCCTTAAGCAGAATTAAAGGGATTGATACAGTTTATCTGAAAATTAAATGCTATGGTACTGCTGCCCAATTGAAAAAAAGGAAAAAAAAACTATACTCACCTTCCTTCTCACCTACATTCCAGCAATGGCTCTCTTTGCTCTTCTGTTCATTTCCTGTCTTTTTCCCAATGGGACGTCATTGGGGATCATATGCCTATGCCTCATATCTTCGCTTGTAGCTGTCCACTTTGCAGATTTTGGTAAGTATATCCGCCATCACTACAGCAATTTTGCAATTTATTGTGCAATGTTTTTTTTTGGTTTCTGGATAGTTCATGGCTTATTCAAGAAAGATTTCCCCTTTAGGCTTCTCCAAAAGCAAAATTTTGGTGGGGTCAACTCAGGTGACTGTGATGGCCAAAGTTCCTTATAAATTATTTGATCAAAAAAAATGCTCAAATTTAAGTCATGGTTGCATTGTAGATATGGCAGGTTACGCTATCCTGTTGAATGAAGTCTGTGCTAATTTCCTCATCATCCATTTAATTTAAGAACATGTGGAAAACTCCACATACTGTACACTGCACTGGTTACAGTACTATAAAAAATGATTGATCTAATAATACCTCGACATGGTATCATGGTTAGTTTCTTGAGGATTTTCAACTGCCCACATCCACAGAGTGGGTAACACAGTGCCTCAGTGGTTATTACTGTTGCTTTGCAGTTCTGGGGTCCTGGGTTCAAATCCTTCCAAGGGCATTTGCAAGGAGTTTATATGTTCTCCCTGTGTTTAAGTGGGTTTCCTTAATTTTCCTCCATACTCTAGGTAGGTTAATCTGGAATTTAGACTGTGAGCCCAATTAGGGACAGGAACCAATGTGAATAATAACAATCTGTGTGCAGTGCTGTGGAATATTCATATTGCTGGAGACAAAAGCTTTAAACCAATAACAGTGTGCAAGGTATTTGTTTTTATCACACCCTTTAGATTTACCCACCATGGTTAATTAATATGCATGAAGAAAAGCTCCCTTTGCAGGTCTTTGGCACATAAACCTGGATGTACCCATTTATTTAGCCAATTTGCTTAAAGACTTTCTTGGATAAGCCACCAAACTGTTTTCACCATTCGACACCATGTCTTGTGAAATTCTTGATCTGTGTTAGAGAAGGGGTTAATTCTGGTTTATAGGAAGGAGAGTTATCATCTCTGTATAAAACCATTAATACTAAAATATCAGAAAGCTATGAACATACAATTGCAATGTTTTCCTGTTATCTTCCAGTTATGTTCCATAACCTTTAACATAGAGATTAGGGAAGATTAACAACATAATTAATTTTGTACACATTTATAAATTGCTGACAAGGAAGGAAAATCCAATATGCACAAAGCTCCTGCAATAGTTGCACTCTCCATAATAACAACTGAACCCAAAGCAACTTCCACTCAGGTCATCGAGACAACTGAACAGAACTACACCTGCAATCAGTGTAACAAAGCATCTCCTGCTGATCTAAGATATTGGGTGACATGTATGAACGGGGATGCGCCAGAAGTCTGGCGTCTTTTCAGCCCGACATCTAGCGGTGCCCGTTCGCTATAGTTTAAAATCACCCATACACCATGACCATATAGTGACTTAATATTACCACCAGACCATGTGCACATATCACCACCATATAGTGACTGAATAATACCACCACATAGTGACTGAATAATACCTCCACACTATGACCACATTTCACCATCACATAGTGACTGAATAATACCACCAAATATCACGACCACACAGTAACTGAATAATACACAATAACAGTACTGAATATAAACCATTACACTACAAACAATATTAAACGCCATACCATACAGTGGTACATACCAGTTGTAGGCATGCGCTCTGTACACATATAAGTGAATACAGTACATTTACATGTAGGGACTCACCAGAGTTGTCTTTTCTGATGAGTCATTCTTTTCTCTGACGGGTTATTTTCTCTCCCTTTTCTACTCCATTTGGTTCCGACCGTCATAAGTCGCCCCTGAAGAATTTAAGACACAGACATCTCAGATTCCTCACTTTCCCAACATTTCCCTACCACTTCCCAGCTCCGTACAAACTCCCCATAAATAGTGCACCCAATAGTAATAATGACCTCCTTGTGCCTCAAACAGTAAAATTGCTCTCGTTTGTGTTCCAAATTTTCATCTTTTTTGTCCTCATACAGTAGGTAAGTAAACCTCCAATATAGTAGGTAGGTACAACCCCCAAAACTAGTTAGGCAGATAGGTAAAACCTGGTAGGTAGATCTAAAGGCCCCCAGTAGGTAGGTAGCCTTCTGTAGCTAGGTATAAAAACCCCTTCAAGGTATAGCACCGGTAGGTAGGTAGGTATATAGAGTACCTGTTAGTAGGTAACCCCCTGTAGGTATTTATAAAGCATGTAGTATATATGCTCCCTGAAGGTATATGCAGAATCTTGTAGGTATAGAAATGCCCCCTGTAGGAATACAGAGGCCACTGTAGGTAATACATGCCCCCTGTAGATATATATGTACCCTGTAGATATATACAGACACCTGTAGCCATATACTACACCCTATACGTATATGCATGCCCCTATAGCTGTATACTGCCCCCTGTAGGTGTATTCATGTCCCATTTACTCAGATACTGCCCCCTGTAGCTATAGACATGTCATCTGTGTCATATCTATGCCCATTGTGCCAGATATATGCCCCCTGTGCCATATACTGGGCCTGTGCCAGATACATGCCCCTTGTGCCAGATACTTCCCCTCTGTGCCAGATACATGCCCCCTGTGCTAGATTCTGCCCCCTATGCCAGACACATTCCCCCTGTGCCAGATATATGCCCCCTGTGCCAGATACTGCCCCCTATGCCAGATACTGGCATATGTCTAGCTGTCTCTGCTTAGTTTAAATGGTACGTCCTGTCTGTGGAACAGCAAGTCCCAGGCATCCCACCGCATTATATGTCTAGCTGTCTCTGCTTAGTTTAAATGGTACATTTTTGTCTAGATATTTTCGCCCAGCTCTGTCTTCCATAATTTATCCTGTGTTTATTTGTATAGCCATCAATCCCAGATACTCCCCTTGAAGTTTCTGCTCTGTGCAGAGCTATTTGTAGCTCCACCCGTTTACGACACCTGAAGGCCCTAATGCTCATTTAGAACTCATCATAGTTGAGTATAAGTTGCAGAGCTGTGGTCTGTGGACCGAGGTCTGGGGGCCAAATTTCACGTGCCAAATTTCTAAGTGGCAATTTAGAAGTGGCAATCCTCAGAATTATCCCTGAATTGAGCCTGAAGTGAGCAGAAGGGAGAAGGGACTCTCGCCTTTTTGTAAGTAGCTGCACTTCTTTGCATACTCCTTATTTACCATGCTTGCTATTACTATCTACCTTGCAGCCATCTGCCTCCTATCTTACCACCCTATCTTGCCCTCAGACAAGTTTATCCACATAAGCTCCTCTCTCCTTCCCTCACCTATGTACTCATCCCACACGCTATTTTCCCTTTTCAACCACCCCAAACCTCCAGCTCACATATTACTGCACAAACGCCGCTCATATTCATCACTGACCCATCTGCTGTCTCTTTTCATTCTCCTGCTTCTCGCTGCAGGGGACATCTCTCCCAACCCCGGGCCACCTTCCTTTACTGCTCATCCCACCTCTTCCTCAGCCTCCCATAGAAACCCTGCTAACCTGCTTGCCATTCGCTGCACGTCTTTTTCTGCCCCTTTTAAGTGTGCTCTATGGAACTGCTGGGTGTCTATGTGTGGGGTGGGCCAGTCTGACACTGGTCATCTTGCAGGCTATTGGTTAGATAGGGACAGAGAAGGTCTGGAACTCTAGCCCCTAATGAAGCCATTCAGTTGGTGACGCATGGTGGGGAGGTCAGGCAGAACATTTTGATTTGTGATTTCTCACCTCTTTCTACAAGTGTCACCTGCTGCAGAGGGTATCACAAGGAAACCTTATTTGTTTCATGCCCTTTAGATTAGGGATGACTGCCCAAGAAGGATATTTGGATCCCTTATTGGAGTTAGTAATTCACTGTATATATATGGCTCCCCTGTTAATAGGTGGTTTTCCACCAGACTTGATAATAGAAAAGGAGTTATTCCTCCATAATTAAAAAGGGATAAATTGAGAGGTTAGAAATCAGGTTATTAAATAGTGTGTATAGAGGTGTAAAGAGGTTAAGTGTTTTACATAATTAAAGTTACGTTTTAGTGCTTTATAGATTAAGAACTGATAGAGTTTAAGTTTGCCTATGGCAAAATAGTAAATATAGTGATTAAAAGTCACTCTTTGTTCTCTTGCTAGATTCCCATTTTTTTGGAGACTAACTGACCTTGTGCGCCATATTTTACACCAGCCACACCCACACACATGGCCCATCCATTGCCCATCCCTGGAACACCTCCAAGAGCCCTCTTAACCAATTAGCCCAGTTCTTATACAGTCTACAGAAATCATTGTAGAGGTATTTTCTTCCAGTAGGTGTCATTCTTCTCCCAATGGTCAACAGCCTTGCTGGACAGGTCACATTGCTTGTGGTGGTGGTGGGGGGACCAAAGACCTGGTTGAACCATCAATCACATGTCCCTGAAGAGTGGGGGGTTGGTCATCCAGATGTCCGACTTCCTGCCAGTAGATGATGGTACTGCCCCTGAAGCAAGGTGTCTTCTCAAACAGATGGTAGTGTCCATTGTTCATTCATCAAACAAGATTTACAACATGTGAAGGGGATTGCATGTATTTATGGTCACTTAGGCTCCAGTCTGTCTTGTCTTTGAGCAGACTTTAATCCTTTGGCTGGACACGGAGTATATGTAATATACACTCCAAATCCAACAGAAGGATAACATACATTTTGGGGAAGCATGGTGTGAAAAGCAAGACAGCCTTAATAGCCTCTTAGACTAGCCGTAATATCACCTATCTCCAATGTCTGCCATCATGTGGATGGTGGAAGTCAGGTTAAGAAGTGCTCAGCAAACACATTATGAGACATTCTTATTTATCAATGGCACCTTCAGCAAGTAGTAACCATTGTATCTCTAACAAATATTTAAAGAGCATTAGCACACAATTTTACTGTGGTTTTTAGAATTAGTATTTGGCTGCTTTCAAATATTCACCTTTTTAGATGTAGTTTTTGAAGCTAAAATCAGGCAAGGGTCATAATTAGAGGGCACATTGGAAAGAAATCCATTCTTGGTTTTGGCTTTAAAAACTGCATCTAAAAAGCTAAACATTTGAATGCAGCCTTAAGCTTAAGCTTATTTAAGTTGCTTTTTTAACATATGCTGCAAAATGACTCATGTTGATGCATTATTGGCAAAGTAGGCAGCCAATTTGTATAGCCTTTTCATGGTGTCACTCTTGCTTTACTTTACTACTTCATGCATTGTTGTTCTTCTTTCTCCCACAGTTCTAAGTCAAATTCCACAGATGAAAAGACAAGTCCTCTAAATCACCTTTATATAAAAGACAAACTAATGTAATGACTACAATTTATTGTATCAACTTATCATTAGCACCATGTGGTGAAAGGATGGATTTCCTGTACAACTACAAACATCTTTACTCTATCAATGTACAGTGATCTTGTAATAACATCAGTGTAAAAGCTGCAGTTCTTTTAGCTAGATGACTCATGTCTTGATCATCAATCAATCCTGCAGAAGACTACAAACAAGAGATTTGCAAGTCATGCTCAAATAAAATATCGTATAGTTTGATGACTAATTTTAATCTAAGTTGGTTTCATGTGTTATTATTTTTCTCTGAAGAATATGGGAGGTTTCTTTCTTCCTTTACCTGATAAATTTCATTTTAATTATTGTAGCATAGTTTTTTGTTTTACATTACTATAACTATTGCCAACTTTAGGATTGTGCAGTTTGCTTATCCCCTTAACCGTTACAGAGGACCCGACATGTCTGTTTTAGTAAATACTTCTTTTCTCCTTGAGATAATTCTGCAGCATCTTCTCTTATAACCAGAGGCATAGCTTAAAGGGGTTTTGCCACGAAGTGAAATTGACGTGGGAAGCTTGCAAATGAAATAACAAACATTTTCACCATTCATTATTATTAAAAATTCTGCACGGTTTTTATTTTAGCTGCTCCTTTAGTGATCCAGTGTTTACAGCTCATCTCCAGGGGATACGACCAGAGCTGAGAGCTCTTCAGTCCTGGTCGCACATGCTCAGACATCACCTCTCCTCTCAAGCAGCTACTGAGTGTTCAAACGCCAGGTGCTGTCATTCTACTCCTGTCCTCTGTGCTCCTTAGCAATTAGTCAAACAGTGCAAATAAATAAAAAAGAAACCTCAATGAGGTCTGTGCATTGATAAAGAGAAAAAAAAATTCACAGGTTTGGTTCCTGTAGGGATTTGAACCTAGGATCCTTGTGCCTGGAGGCAAAAACTCTACCTCTCATCTACTCACAATGCTTTACCTCAACAGACCTTTCTTTGACTACAGAGAGGAAAGGCCTGGTGATGTCATCCTGCTGGGTCACATGATATGCAATTCAAACAAATCTCACACGCCTCCTTCTGAGCACACAGAGCTGAAGAGCTCGATACAAGAGGCTTGAAATGAGATTGTGGCAAAACCCTTTTAAGGGGGTGCAAAAGTAGCACGTGGTAGGTAAGGGACCTTTTATATATTTTATCATTCAGATGATTGTTACCATTGCAGTTTTCAAAAGCAGTTGTCCATGCACACATAGACTCTGTCAGCACCAATTGGACATATATTCACTAGAGTTAGCTACTCAATAGCTGGTGATGCACTCAGGCTACACTACTTTAGCAGCAGTCCATATGGAACCTCCATGACTAGTTCCTAACTAGCTCCATGATAGTAAAACTTAAAGGTAGGTATCTGCTAAATCCACTCTATACAGTCTTGTTCCTCCTCCTAAAAAGAAGAAA
>JAODAL010075102.1:0-14126 GCA_025379985.1 Phyllomedusa bahiana
TCTTAGCAAAGCATGGGATACTTTAAAAACTGAATGTAAAAAAAAATAATTTTTTTGGGGTTGCATAAAGAGTCCCCACCTTTCCCCAAGAGGGGCGTTTTCGAGTTGGTGGACGGCCGAAATCAAATTCCATTAACACTGAAAGTTGCGTAGATTGGGGGGAGGGAATACAAACACTGATCACCTTTGTTTTACCTCAGCTCCTGCCCCCCCCGGGGATTTTTTTCCCTCACTCCCGTGCCAGAACCCCCCCATTTTTTTTTCTGTACCTTTTTTTTTGCAGCCCAAAAACATTCTCTGTACCCGGGAAAGGGCCCAAAAAAAAACCCCGCCCTTTGCTTTCCTGTGGCCAAAACTTGTATTTCCTAACAACCCCAAAGGGAACCCGGAATTCGGGGTTGAATTTTAAAAACAGGGGGCCAAATTTTGATACCCCCAAAATTTCGACTCTTATTCTCCTCCATGCACTGCACTTTTTAAACTACTAATGTAAAAAAATTTGTTTAATGAAAAACTGTCGAGTGAAATTTTTCTTCCCCAGCACCCCTGCAACATCAAAACCCAAACCCCGAAACCCCATTTATACCCTTTGCTCACGACTTTTTAGGACACCTCCTCCCCCGTAGCCGCTTTTCTGATTTTCAATGCTAATGGAAAAGGAAAGAGGGGGAAGGAACAAGGTTGCCATTAGCTAAAGGATGTCAGGATTTCACATCTGAACCCCAGGGGGCAGATGGGGGGGAATCACTCGAAATAGCTTTTGGCTGCGGCAAGACACTCCCCCGGGTCTGCCCCCAGTAAGGGGGAATGGGAAAATGCAGGTCAGGTTTGACAATGTTTAAAATTTGGGGGACTCCTTTAATTAGGGGCACAGACAGGGCAATCTGCCACAGAGAGGGGAAATCGTCAAACCCTTTGTTGTTTCCTGGGGCCCGGGTTCGACATTTCGCGGATCGGGCTGACAGATTGCTGGGTGGGGCTGGTGAAATCCAGCTGTCATGGTCCCCATTGGAAACCAATGACAAAGTTAGGGGGAAAGGGGGAGTTTTCCTTTAAAAAAAAGATTTTAGGGAAATTAGGCCCAAAAACTCAAGGCAAAGGGCCCCCAGAGTAATATTTCTGAAAAATTTTTTCCCGTTCCAAGCCACACCGAGAGGCAAGGGAGATTCGAGAGGTGAATAAGTGGGTCAAAAATTGGTGTTTGGGAAAAAGGGAAATTTTGGGTTTTTTGGAGAACTGGGTTACTTCTTTTCTTGGCTAAAGGCTCATTCTAGGGATGGGCTCACCTAAATGGGGGGGTGCAGCTGTATTGGGGGACAAAATGGCCAGGAAATTGGAGGAAAATTTAAATAGAGACTGGGGGGGAGGGTTTTAACTCCCAAAGATAGCATGAAAGATTGAAGATAGAGAGCGGGGAATTAGTAATAAATCAGGGGGTGTAGCAATATTTTAAAAAATTCGGGGAAAAAGGGAAAAAAAAACGGGAAAAAATCTCTAAATTGCATGCTGCCAAAATGCCAGGAGTCTGACCAACAAAATTTAAAACTAAAAATTACTAATACTGAAGAAAAAAAATGACAAAAGTGGGGAAAAACAGGGGAAAAGGGGCCGGGAAACAGAGCTACGTCACAATATAAAAATTAAAACCCTTTAAAAAAAACCGTGCAAAAATTTTAAATAATCTTCAAAAAAATCCAAATGGGCCGACTTTAACCCTTTACATACGGGATTTTCATTCCTCAAAAAATTTGGAAAGGCTTAGTCAGGGTTTTTGTTGCGACCCCAGGTCGTTCAGGGATGGGTTTAAATCCGCTCACTTCCCGGGGAGCAAAAGACCCCAAGGGTCAATGAGCATCGATAGGGGCACCTCCGGGCAAACTTTTTGGGGGGACTTGTCCCCCCCCTTTCCTCAGGAAACATACGTCATAGTATACAGCTTCCTTAAATATTTTTTAAACCCAATTTTTAAAAAAAATTTTAGCCAAATCTGCGGGAAATACATGGATTTATAAAAAATCTTATAATAGGTTTTGTTCCTACCATCACAAGATATAGACCTCAAAAGAAAAAATTTTCAAATTCAAACTCCCCATTTAACCCTCTAGGGGTTAATGATTCAAAAACGGAGACCCCAATAGGTTTCACGTCTTAAAAAATTTTTTTGTGAGCTGTGAGCGACGTCCCAAAAAACCTTTCTAGATACACCATCGTAGCTAAATTTAAAATTAAAGGCGTGCCTCCGCAAAGTGCCTTGCCCCCCAGGGGTTTCACCCAAAGGTTTTACACTATTCCCTTTCCGTTGAATCGCAATCCCCCCACCCCCACCCAATTTAATTTTTTTTTGTACTTCTAATCGTTTGCCCTGTTTTCCCTTAACCCTGATTTTGACAGATCTGTTTGTCTGCCCTACATATACACGGGGGCCGGGGGCTTTTTAATCATATATATGCCCCCTTAGTTTTACAAGTGTGAAACCCCCTGAACCTTTATTTTAACCCCTTTTTGGGGGGGTTTGCTGGTTTCCCACCCCCCTTTAATTTTTGTTTGGGGCAGTTCTGGCACTTTAAACAAGAAAAAGGTGCCTGACCTCGTACTCCCTCAACAAAGACTGTTTTTTTCTTTTTTTCCCTGTTCGTTTTAGATCAGTGAAATTAATTTTTTGGCCTTTTTTTGGCCCTACCTTTACAAAAATATCCATCGTGGGGTTTTTTAAAATTAAAGGGCCCAAAATTTTTTGTGTAAATTCTTAGCAAACCCCAAATTTTTTCGGGAAATAAAATTTTTTTATTAATCCTTTTTGCCCTATCTAAAATAAACAATAAAAAAGGGTGATCCTTAATGGGTCTATAAACCTTTTTGGGTTTTAAAAGACTTCTCAAAGGGTTTATCAAACCCCCGTCGGCCACATTCTAATTTTCATCTTTTTTTATACCCTTTTTTTAAAAATTTAGATGTTTTTTTTTTTCTGGGGCCCGGCCCCAAAGAGGGTTACCCCGGGCAACCCCCAAAACCGATCTTACTCCCTGATGAAAAAAAAATATAGAGTTTAATGGTATGCTATTAGAACCGCTACCCTTGGATCTTTTATTCTTACCACCCCAACATCTACAAAGTGCTTTTTTAAATTTTTCCCAACGTTAAAACCCCAAAAGTTGGAAGGGGAAATTTTTGGAAAATGCGCCCAGCAGTTTGAAGTTAAAAAAAACCAATCTAGGTTGAAGGCAAATTTTGACAAAAAGAAGCAAATACTTTTACAAACAAATTTAAAAAAAATAGAACGGGATACTAGAGACTATCCCAGCCAATGGGTTTTTATCCCTGGGGAGGAAGAGGGAAACCAGAAAAAAAACGCGATGGGGAGAAAAAAGGGGGACAAGGGTGGAATTTCCGCCTCATCGGGGAACAACGTTTCTAGCCCCCCAGAGTTTGATTTTTCGAAAATTGAATACAAACCCCTGCCCCCCCAGCAAAAATTGGGGAGTTTTTTTAGAAAAAAGGTCGGCCCCCCCTTAAAACCACAAGCAGGACACTATACACCGGGCCCCCCCAAAAAGGGGTTCCTATAAACACCGGAAAAACAGGGAATCGTCTTTGGTTTGTTGAAAAATTTCTTTAAAAAAGCCCTCTCCCCCATACAAAAAGGGGTTTTGGGGGAAAAGGGGTTTTTAATTTTGCCCCGGAGCCAGGAACTTGATATGTTTGACTTCACCATTGACTTTTTTAAATTTTGCCGAAATTTGTAAGATGTAAATTGTATTTTTCTTCCACAGGTAAAAGAGGGGTTGTAATAAAAATTGCATTCCAAAAAGTTTTAAAAAAACTAGCAATTTGACCCTGGTTTAAATCTGCTAGTTGGAGGTTTTTGAACAAAAGGTGACTAAAAAAATGCCCACGGAAAACAGGGGACTGTAAAGTTTAGACATGCCCAAAATAATTTCAAAAAAAAAGAAAGAGAAGCGTTAAAGGATCTAAAAAATGACCCCACTATTGTAATTTAAAAAAGCCGATAAAGGGGGGGGGGCCCCGGGGAAAAAAAAAGGATTTGAAACCCTACATCCCGGAAAGGCCCCTTAACCCCCAAATTTCAAACCCAATCGTGGGCTACCAACCTTTGAAAAAAAGATTTCCCCCTGTTGAAATTTTTTGTAAATACCTACAGATATGATTCGGAAACCAAAGAACATGCATTTTTGGCGCCCCTGAAAAAAAAATATTGATGAAAAACTAATCCCAGGGGCCCAATCATGTACATGGTCCCCCAAAGGGGGCATAAATTTGGCCACAAAAACCCCCCAGGGCCGACCGATGTCTCAGGGGGGGTTTAATTTGCCCCTTTAGCCATTAGCTGAATTTGGATACGTTTTCCCACAACCCCGCAGTAAAAAATGATTCTAGAATCCTACAGGTTCAGGGCCCAATTTTTTTAAGGGGAAAAAGGGAGATGGATATTTTAAAAGGGTTTCCCTGGCTGTGTACCCTCGACATTAAGTCGCTTTTCACCAACATCCCACTAGATGATGGGATGTCGGTGAAAACTGCCCTTTTGTGTGTGATGCTAAATTGTCCAATACAAAGATCCGTTTTTGATGCGATTTTTTAGAGACCCTACTGACTCGGAAATTTTTTTCCGTTTTGGGGGAACCCAAATTTTTACCTCAGACCCAGGGTACGTCGATGGGTTCTCCGATAGGGGCCCAGCTTTTTTCAAAAAATTTTATATGCAAAATTTTTAGGATGTTTTGTGTTTACGTCTGGGCTACAATGCCCAAAATTGTTATTTGGGTTTAAAATACCTTTGGGCACGTTTTTCCCATTATGGTCTGGATCGGGGTCCGATCTTGAACGCTTTTTGTATCCTAAATGACTTCACCCACTTATTTAGTTTCTATGAAAAGGATAGGTCAGTATAAAATACTTTGATGTCCCATAAGGAAACAGAGTAAAAAGATTGAAAAAATCGTTTTTTATACAAAAGAAATGACCGTAACAACGTCCCTTTTCATTCTTAGCCAACCCTGCACCCCCAAAATCTTTAAAGGGTAGTAAAGTCCCAATTTTTCAGGGCAAGAAGGATTTTGCTCGAGTGATAGGGAAAATCTTTGGGGCCCCCCAGAAAAAATAACATCTAAAAATTTTTAATTTGAGGCTATAAAGAAAATGACCTTGAATGATTTGGCCGACAGGTGTTTGATACCCCCCGAGAAGTCCCTTTTTAAAAACCAAAAAGGGTTTATAGACCCATTAAGGGTCACCCTTTTTCATATGTGTCAGTATACGGGTAGACACCCGGGATTAATAAAAAAAAGTATCCCGAAACATTGGGGTTTTCTAAAAGTGACACAAAATTTTTGGCCATTTTTTTTAAGAATCCCCCACGAGGATATAAAAAAAAAGGGAAAAAACATTTTGGGCCCAAAAATTTAAATTTAAACTGATTAAAACGAACAGAAAGAAAGAAAAACAGTCTTTGTTGAGCAGTAAACCCGGTCAGGGCCTTTTTCTTGTTTTAAAATTTCCAAAACTGCTATCAATAATTAAAGGGGGATAGTATCCAAGCACCCCCAAAAAGGGCATAAAAAAAAAAGGGTTTAGGGATTTCCCCACTTGTAATACTGAAGGGTCATATATATGATTAAATGCCCTTCGGCCGTTTTATATGTAGGGCAGACAGGGGAGATTGTCAAAATCAGGATTAATGAACACAGGTCAGCCCTTAGAAATAACAAGAAAAAGTTAAATTTCTGGCCGGGGAGGATTGCGATTCAACGGGAAGGGGGAAAAGTGGTAGGAAAAACCTTTTTGGGGAAAAAACCCCTGTGGCAAGGGGACTTTGCGGAGGCAAAGCCATGATCTATGTGAGCACGATGGGGTATACTAGAAAGGGTTTTTTTTCACCGATCGCTCACAGCTCACTAATAAATTATTAAAGAGGAACCCCATTGGATTTCCCGTAATTTAAAACATTAACCCCAAAAGGATTAAATGAGAGTTTGAATTTTTAAAGTTTTTCTTATAGGTTTTAAAATTTTAGTGAAGGGTTGGGGAAAAAGACCTATTTTTAAAAAATTTTGTATTTTATCCATGTATTCCTGCAGAATTTTGGGTAAATTGTTTTTTTAAGATTTTTTAAAATATTTAAGGAAGCTTATACTATGACGTATGTGCCTGGGAAGGGGAGGGGGCAAGGGCCCCCGAAACGTTGACGGAGGTGCACTATCGATCTCATGGACCCTTGGCGTTCCCTTTTGTCACTGGCAATGAGCGGAAAAGAACTATCCCGAAGACCTGGTGGGCCGAAAAAAAAAAATCCCGAGCTAAGCTTTTTTCCCTTTTTCTAGAGACTGACATCCTGGGGGGTAACGGGTTAAAAGTCGGCCCCTTTTGGGTTTTATGAAGATTTATTAAAAGTTTTTAAAGGTTTAAGGTTCTAAATTTTTATAATTTTGGGCTGAAGTGATTGGGGGAGTGGGGGCGCCCCCACTTTTAGAAACCCCTTTATATCGCAAAGCACTCAGTGAGAATCATAGTAGCCCAACTTATATATATATGGACGAGAGCTACGACTGGGCGGTTAACTTACAGGATTATTTAGAAAGGATCGTAAAGAACGGAAAGGGGGAGGTGTCTGTCTCTATGAAAAAATCCTGTCTGAACCAACATTTGGCGGGAAGAAATGGTTACGGGGTAATGAAAAAGGGGGAATCATTATGGGAAAAATATACAGGGGGTAGCAATAACAATAAAAATACAAATTTAGGGGTCTGCTATGGCCCCCCAAAGTATAACAAAACCCCCATAGAAGATGTACCCTCAGGCAAATGGGTTGAGGGGGGCTAATCAGAATGAGGTTATTATTATGGGCGACTTTAACAATCCAGACATCAATTGGGAATCTAAAAAAAACCTGTAGCTCTCAAAAAGGGAAACAGGTTTTTGCCCAAAAAACTAATGATAATTCCCTTTTGGGCCCAAAATGGTACAAGAACCAAACTAGGGGAAAACCCCCTTCTGATTTATTATTGACTAATGGGACCTAAACAGAGTTAAAAAAAGGTTCAGGTTGAGGGGCACCGGGGAAAATTTGTGCCCAAAATTATAAAAAAAATTTTTCCTTTTATCCTTCAATAAAGTTTTTTGTCAAGGAGAAAAACAAAAACACTAAATTTTTAGGAAGGGCCCTAATTTTATTCTGTTAGGGGGGGCCCTTTAAAAGTATTGACTGGGACAATGTGTTTAAATAGGGCAAAAAATTTATAATAAATGGGATTTTTTTTAAAAACATCCCTAGGCAAACCACTGTGAGAGGTACATACCTTATGGTAATAAAATAATTAAAAACAAAAAAAAAACCCAATTTTTGGATAAAAAGGGATGTAAAAGAGGCAATAAAAAACAAAAAAAAAAGCGTTTTAAACCTACAAAAACAGGAGGGTAGGGGAAGAGGAAAAAAAGGGAAGCTATGGGGAAAAAAAAAAAAGGGGTTTTTAAAAATAAAGAATAAAGGAAGCAAAACGGGGAGACAGAAAAAGACGTATCCCCAAAAAAATTAAAAAAACCCCCAAAATTTTTTTTAAAAACTTTTATAAATAGTAAAAAGTTTTAAAACAAAAAATTTTCCCCCTTTTGAAAAATACTGAGGGAGAGACAGTAGAGGGGATGAAAAAAAAAGCAAACCTTTTAAAACACTTTTTTCCCCCCACTGTTTTTAAAACCGGGAGGAGGATGGTTTCCCCTTTTGAACAAAAAGGGTTGAGGAAAACCCCCAAATTTAAAAAAGTTTCTTGTTTTAAACCCAAGGAAGATGTGCACTCCTTTTTAAGAAGTTTTAAAATGAAAAACCCCCCGGTTCCGAGGGGCTACACCCACGTGCCCAAAAAGGGAGTTAAGGGATGCCCCATAGATAGGCCCCTTTTTCTTAAAAATTTTAGGGGACTGTTTAATAACGGGTATGCCCAAAAAAGGGTTTTGGTGATAGCAAATGTGGTGCCTTTATTCAAAAAGGGGAAAAAAAAAGTAAATCCCAAAACTATAGGCCGGGTAATTTGACCTCTTTTTGAAAGGAAAAAATGTTTAAAGGGGTTTTTCTCAGAGTTTGCTACCCTGGGTATCTCCCCGGGAAAATAAATGTAAAAAACGCCTTTTCCACCCTGGGTTTATGAAGGATCGGCCCCCTGCCCAGACTAATCTCATCAGCTTCAAAGAGGAAGTCAGTGCTAGACTGGATCGGGGTGAGGCATTTGGGTTTTCATATATTAGATTTTTCAAAGCATTTGAAAAAAGGGGCCACATAAAAAAGGGTTTGGTTTAAATTTAAAAAGAGAATGCTTGGATGGGGGAAAACGTGTGCAAGTGGGTAAACCCAAAAAGGGTCATTGATAGAAAACAAAAAGGGGATAAATTTAAAGGTAAATACTCTGAATGGATTTTCGTTACTAGTGGGGGTACCACAAGGGTCCCGGATTGGGCCCCTATCCTCTTTAACATTTTTATTAAAGATCTTACACATGGGTTGCACAGTTTGAAAATCGATCTTTGCAGACGATACAAAAACTCTGTAAAGAATCAAACAATAGAGGATAAAAGTGTTATTACAAAAGGGGTTGGATAAGTTGGAGGCCCTGGGCAGGGAAAAGGGCAGATGAGGTTTAACCAGATAAATGCAAGTTTATGCATTATGGGAGGGAAAAAACCCCTTTAAAATACACATTTTAAATTTGGAAAAAAAAGGGTGGGTTTTAAAAAAAGGGCATGGAAAAAGGACTTGGGAATCCTTGGGGGACAGTTTAAAATTAAAATTTTTCAGCCAGGTCAACGCAGCTGCCAAGGCAAATAGGAATTTATGGGGTGCCCTTAGAAGGGGCATAGAGGCCATGATGAGAACATTATTCTCCCCTTTTACAAGTTTACTGGTTTTGACCCCACATGGAAAATTGTGTACATTTTTGGGGACCAGTGCACAGGAAAAACATTGTAGACTTTTATCAGGTACAAAGGCGGGGAAAAAAAAATAATAAAAGGGCCCGGGGGGACTACAGTATCCAGAAAGATTTGCAAGATTAAAGGGTTTTTTTAGTTTTGAGAAAAGACGGGTTCGGGGGGACTTAAAAAATATTTTTTTAAAAACATCAAAGGTCAATTTAGAGATTCCCCTTTTCCCCCAAAATTTATTTATAAACCCGGACTGGATTTTAGAACAAGGGGGCATCCTCTACGTCTTGAGGAACGAAAGTTTTTTACATAAACATAGAAAAGGGGTTTTTTTTACTGTTAAAAACAGTGAGACTGTGGGGAAATCTCTGCCAGAGGAACTTGTCCTTTGGGGAATTCCCCTAACAGAGTTTTTAAAAAAAAAGGTTTTGGGTGCTTTTTTGGAAAATTTAATATAACAATTATATGTCTAGGGGTTCTGGAGAGGGGTCATTGATCCCGGGAAATTTTTTCCCATTGCCAGGGTTGGAGTCCGGGGAAGGGAAATTTTTTCCCTATAAAAAGAGGACAATTGGCCTTACCTCATTGGGGTTTTTTTTTCCCTTCCCCTTTGATCAAAAACCTTAGACAAAAAGGCTGAACTGGGGGGACGTCCTCGCTTTTTTTTGGCTTTTAAAAAACTTATGAAATTTTTAAACTAGGAAAAATCATAAAAAAGGACTCCCCGTTTTTTTACCCATTGCTCCAGCACCCACACTTTTGGGACTAGGGGGACACATTTTCTCAGAACAACCCATTGACTTTCCCCGGGGATCGCCCCCAAGGGCCTATCATCAAAAATTCCCCGCAAACATTCCCCCGTTTGGACAAAACTATTGTAACCCTAAGGTGAATATCTGGACCCCAAAAATGGGAAAACAAATTCCCTTTACGTTTTTTACTTTTATTACCCCCAATTTGGGACACCAAAAAAAACCCCCCCCCCTCTTACCTTTTATTTTGGGGGGTTTTTATATTTCCCGGATACTACGGCAGTTTCAATTCTGCAAAATGGCAATCTCCAGCATCGTGGTGGCATAGCGGCACAAATTTTTCAATACGGTGGTAGAGAGATACAAGAAAGGGCCTGTGATGACTTTCGTTTCAAAATTCCCGGGGGCGTGCCTTTTCCTGTGCCCAATGTACTCGTCCCCCAAAGCGGGAAAAGATTAAACTGTGTTTTACTTTTAAATCCATGTTTATTGGGGCCCCGGGTATTTAAAAATGATCCCATAAAATTTTGTGTTCAGTCCCTAAAAACAAACTATACATAACGTATTTTCAAGTGGCCCAACGAGCCAAGTTCCAATCCCTGTCCATACCGTAAATTTTTCTGGCATTTTTGGGTTTTAAAACCAACAAACATGTTTTACAGGCCATACTCACCACATTACTTGACAAAACCCAATTCCTCAGTACTTGAAATACGGATAGTGGTACTTAAAAAACGCTATGGCCAAATGTTGAAGACTACGGGCCCTCCCTTCCCTAAAACCCACTAACTCTCCCAGGACAACTTTCACCCTTGCTCAGGATTAAAGCCTCAGTTCCGTTGCAAATTTACCCCCAACTTTCCCCTCCACCACCAGAACCAAAAACTAAATTCAGGCCCTTACCCCTACCTTTGGAAAGCACCCCCCCAACCTTTCCCCCCTCCTCAGCCCCCTGGTTTCCCTTTTCTCTCCCGGGTTTCTCCCTTTCACCCTTTAAACACCAGTACAATCCCCCCAGGATAAACCCCAATCTACATCCCTTTTACATCCAAACAAGTCAAAAATTTAAATGCCCCCCCAAATTTCCGGCCCCTTTAAAAAAAACCCCTAGGGCTTTTTACCGTGACATCAGCCAGTTACAAAAGGGACATATTTGCCTTTTGGGAAAGATCTAACCTTTGTTCCCCAGCATAAAGGCGGGGGAAATTATTTTTTGGCCAAACTTTTCAAATCAGCCCCTACAAGAAACACTTTTTGGGGATATCAGAAACTTACCTTGGGGAAGGCCCCTGCGTGTCTTCTTTCGGGGGCCCAAAGGGAAACGCTTGGCTGAATCCTAAAATGAATATCTTCTTTTCTACTAAAAAAATCCAACTGAATCCGTGAGAATTTTTTATCCCCGAGTCTGCCTTTTTTCCCCAGGCCCATGGATTTGACATGAAAAACTAAAGCCCACAAAACCTCTTTTCAACGGCTTTTGTTATGGGTTTATTTAAAAAATAGGGGGAAACTTTAAAAATTTTAAAACAGAATATGCAGAGTTATCTGGAAGTCAATTTTCATCCTTTGCAAAGGGCACAAACTGATTCATCCCAAAAATTAAAAAAAAGGTTTTTCTAAATTTCCCCTATTTCAAGACCCCCGGGGCTCTTTTAGCTCAGCCAGCCCCAAAACCCCAACAATAAAAAATGCAATTTTTTCCCGGGGGTAAAACCCTTTCAAAACCCCAAAATAAAGAGAAGGGTTTACGCCCTTTTCCAGAACACACACTCTGGCGGCCCCAAGGGCCGAATTTTAAAAAATTTTTTTTTACTGAAAACCAAACCCCGGGCATATAAAATGAGGCGGGTGCCGCGCAAAAGGGCTCTTGACGAAAAAAAGGAATCTTTTTTTCCCAATGGACAGAAAACTACTGAAATTTCCCTAAAGAATATAATCAATTTCAACCTCAGTATCAAGTTTTTGAATCTAAAACCTCAAGAGTCAACCCACAAACACAATGCGGGACCTCAGTCCTACAATAATAATCCATTAATTGGCCCTCAATTTCCCAATTTTAAAACCTTTAGTCTTGCAAACAAGCATACCCTCAAGATGAAACTTATCCATCTTATCAACCTCAAGACTCCTCCCCAACGGGCCCCATCCATAGGGTTCCGGGGAAACCTATGTCTCCCTTTTACTCAATGCTTTTGAGAACATCACTGTCTTTTTGGGAAACCCCTTTTTGACCGCCCAAACTTCAAAATTTAAAGGCCACCAACTTCCTTACCCCTTTTAGTTTCAGGGGCAGCCAGAACGCAAAACAGAACATTCCTGGGGTAAAGAGGTGGGTCCCTCCACTGCATTTCTCCTGCAAATAACCTCGGTTCCCTGTTCACAAGAAAAAATTTTTCCCTGGGTGAAACCTCTAAAAAAACCCTTTGGTTTAGGGCTCGGAGCAGTCATTTTTCTTTTCAAGGATTATAAAAACCATGTGGTCCCCCAAAACTCTTTTTCTCCTCAACCAAGTCCTTCTTCAGTGCAAAACTTCAAAAATTTTAGGGGTTTTTGCAATGTCTTCTTCTGGTCCCCCCTACACAAGGCTAAAATTCCCATTTTTTCCCAAACCAAAAACTCAAGGCCCGCAGGAAAATGTATGATATTCTCTTGTTTGCACCTTTATTTTTTTAATTTTTTCAAAACAAGCTCTTTTAGTCCCTTTTTCAAACATTTTTGGGGGCATCAACGCAAAGTCCCCACAGTTTCCCGCTCCAAAGGTGTTTTTTAAGAAAATTGTATTCCCCCGGGCATTGCATTTCACAGGGTACTAAACCTTTCCCCAAAATTTGGGGGAAAAAACTGTGATTCTCATTTCCCTTTACCCAACAAAACTAAAAAAAACTTCAAGGATTTCAAAGGGTTTGTCACTTTCTGTCTCAATGTATACCCAATGCTCCCTCTTATGCAAGTTTTAACCATTCTTTTAAAGGCGTATTTACACCAAAAAACTCTCCCCTTTAGGCACAAGGTGTTTTAAAGCCCAGAAAAAAAATTATCCTACAAGCTCCAGCTCTGGGGAAAATCGGGCTACTCCCCAGCCTTTCAACTTCTTCCTATTTTGAAGACTATGGCCAAGCTTCAGAAGTCCCGACACAAAAACATGGGAGAGCGTTAAGCCTCTTGGATACTTTTCTTTAAAATTAATCTGTTTCATGGCTGTTTCCCCTTGCCTCAGAAACTATCATTGCTGCACAAGATCTTCTTTAAAAAAAAAAGAAGAAATCATTTTAAGGGGCCCTCTGGTTTAATGGTTTTTTTGCTCATCTACAAAGGGGTCCTGAAAAAAGTCGCAGCAACCCCCCATTTTTGTAATAAAAGCGCCCCCTCTCCGTATTTCAAAAAGCCCTTTTCTGATGCCTGAAAATGTTTACTTTGAAGAGATGGGACTACTCTCAAAACCCCGCCCTTTTGCTTTTCCCCTTAAGGGGGGAAAATGAAGTTTAAGATCAGTCTACCCCAGATGAAAAACCAAGGGCCCGCAGCGGTTTAACCTCTTATGACTGTCTTGGGAAAAAGCGGAGGCTGAAACCCCCTTTATTCTTCCCACTGTCTTTCCCAAATCCAAGTTGGAGAGCCCAGACTATTTCGTTTTTCACAATTGGGTCCAGTATGTGGCATCAAGGGCGAATTTAAACAGGATTTGCTTTTGGGTTAAAATTTCAAGAAAAACCCTGAAGGGGCATCTTTACCTTTCAGAATTTCCAGCCCAAGAAGGCTTTTAACAGAAAACTTTTTAAGCTTTGCCCAAAAAGAAGAAAACCCTGAAAAAAATACACTGACTTTTTTGGGGGATGACTTTGGCCTTAAAAGGGGCCCCGCGAGGTTTTCCCGACAAACTAGTGGAACGGGCCCCTCCAAAAATCAAGAAGTCATTCAGGGCTCTGTGCATGCTTTTTCCAATTGCCCCCTCAAGTGGCCGTTTTGAAAAATAAAAGCCCATGGAAGAAAAAGACAGTGGAAAATAAAGGCACCACAGAGCAAAACTTGGGTGCAAAGGCCACAGCTCTCTTCCCGAGATTTGAGAGGAAAGCAGGAGTGGCTTTTATATGTGCTGACCAGAGCAAAAGAAGAAATAAAGAGAAGTGAGAAGAAAGAAAGAGAAAAGTGAAAGAAAAAAAAGAGAATGTGAGAAGAAAGAAAGAGAATGTGAGAAAAAAAGAAAAGGAATTGGGAAGAAGAAAAAAAAGGGGAAAGTGTAAAAAAAGAAGGAGAAGGTGAGAAGGAAAAAAAGGGGGAAAAAGAAAGGGAAGGAAAAAAAGAAAGTGGGAAGAAAGAAGAAGGAAAAAATAGAGAGGGAAAAAGAAGAGAAGAAAACCCAAAGGGCAAGATGCATTGAATCCCGGGGTTAACCTATTGAGACAATCTCAAACAAAACCCGAACAAGCCCAAGGAAAGGAAAGTGGG
>JAODAL010075103.1:0-14125 GCA_025379985.1 Phyllomedusa bahiana
CCCTATTTTTCCCCCCCACGACGCACAGAGATCCGGGGACCCAGGAAACCCCAGTGTAAAAAAAGAGGGGAACCCCATACCACCTAAGATAACTTTAAACCCCCCTTGCACCTGGTAGCATGACAGCTTTGTGTGCAATGAAAACAGCGATACCCTTGGTCCCGTGAAAAAGATTTACTCACTCCTCTCCCCGCTGCACAAAAAGCGGGGGTGCGAAAAAAGGGGCGACGCTCCTTAAAAGATAATAGAGATGGGTGGTCTAGGGGGGGGGTCCACAACACATCCTTTAAAAGGTCTCTTAAAGTCAACTGCCCCCTTCAAAGGGGGAAAAAAGTTCGAGCTGAGTATATTTGGTACTGAGGAAGGGTAAACCCCGACTTCCCCAGGGAAAAGAAAGGGAAAGGGACAAAGTAGGCCCAGTACAAAAATTGTGCATCGCAGGGCTTTTAGGCTTCCTAGGAAAAGGAAGGCACTTCAGACCCGGGGGAACGCAGGATTGTCAAAAAGGGATGAAAAGGGGACCCACCTATCATTTGGTTTAGGAAGCTTTTTAAGCACAATCGCCCAAGTATACGGTGGTATAAGACGTAAGATATGTATTCCCCAAAAAACCAGTCCAATCCAAAGGGGGTGACCCAAAAACAAAAGGGGCCCCGCACTCGCCAACCGACCCAAAACCTATCACCCCCCGGCTCACCAGCCAGGGGACCCAGAAAGTACGCCATATAAAGTTTTTGCAATCCGCAGGCCCAAAGGCCCCCCAAACCCCTTGTGCTAATCAGGGTAGCTAAACTAGCCAGGGGCGGGCCAAGCCAGATGAATCGTAAATACACCTTAAAAACTGCCAAAGGGGTTAGGAAAGCACTGGGAAAAGTTTGGAGCAGATAAAGTAAACGGGGGAAATGCATTTTGAATGTTCACCTGCCCAAAACCCGAGAACTCTCTCCTGCTCCAGCCCTCCAAATCAGGGAGAAATTCTCCAAATAAGGTTCAAAATTGAGGCAAAAAATTTGAAAGGGTGGGGAAAACTTAATACCTAGGTAAGTAAGACCCTAGGGCCACGCAAAAGGGTATACGACTTAAGTAGTCTAAGGTCTGAGGGGAGATTAATACTCAGGCCTCAGATTTAAATTTTGACCAAAAATTTGGACCAAGACCAAACCTCCCAACCGACATCACGCCGGCAGGGAAAATTAGCATCCAATATAAACCAAAGGCACGGCGAAGGCCGAGCACTTTATTCTGCTCCCCAAATTTACCATTCCCCGAGCCCGATTGGGCGGATCGCAGCCATCAAATTCTCCACACAAGACTTAAAATAACGGAAGATGGCATCCCGAGGGGTCCGGGGATGAATGCGAAAGGTCAGAAAAAAAACCAAATGTTTCTGATTGGGCAAACGGAGAACTAAGGGGGCCATGCCTTAGAACCAAAAAAGAGGGACCTATCCCTAGACCCGAAAGAGGGACAACAAAGGTCTACGAAATCTGTAAAAGGCCTTTCCGCCGTCCAGGGAGAGGCCCATCAATGGGTTCGCTGCGGGGGGCAGGTGAATAATGTCCAACCCCCTTCAGATGTGTCGCGGGCCCTCCCCCCCGGGGACAAAACCCACCTGATCCGGTTAAAACAAGCTTGGCAAAAGGGGTTTAATCGTTACCAAATAATTTTGGCATAAATTTAAAATCCTTTCAAAAAGGGGGAAGGGGGCCTATAGCTACTGCAGGGAGGATTTTTCGGGGTTTAGGGATGACCCAATAAAGCTAGTGGGATTGGGGTAGGAAGGGAACTAGAAAATAAAAATTAAAGACTTCAGTAGCTTGGGAAAGGGGAGACCTTTGAAATCTTATAAAACTATAAGAAAAAGCCATCAGGGCCCGGGGCTCTTCCCCCCGGGGAGGGACTTGAAAACAGCAGAAAGCTGGCATGGTAAAGGGGCCCCGTCCGAAATAACTGAAAGTGGGCGAAACCTCGGGAGGGTATTCCACCGGGGGAGAAGAGGTAGTCTGGAATTGTTAAAAAGGAGTGGAAAGGCGTTTAATTTTTAGGGGCGAATCACAGCATGACCATGGCGTCAAAAACAGGGGAATGGGATCTCGCAATCTGTTGGGGTAAAGCACGAGCTAAATAAATGACCCGGGGTTTTTTTTCCGTAAATCAAAAATCTACTGCTCCCTCTGCAAAGGAACGCCCATGAAAGTTCTGAAGAAAGTTTAACTTTCCCGTCGGGCCAAGAAAGATCTGCCCCAAAAACCCCCGAAGAGAGGCACGTTTGTGGGCTTTCCAACGCTCAACCCCTGAAGGGGGGCTGAAGTTTTTAAAGCTCTGTCCCTCTTTAGTCAGGGCACCGTGCTTTAAACGGACAATCTGTATTACACATTTAAAGCTCCCATTGTGTACTCGGGAGGTGGGGGCGTGCAGAGGGCCCCAAAAGTGGACTATAGATTTAGTAAGGAGGGGGGGGGGGCACATACAAAATTCTAAAAGTATGGACCAGAGGGCCCGACCAGCACGGTTTTGAAAAAGAGGGAACAGAGAAATTACAGAAAAAGGGGAGTGGTCTGAAACCCGATTCTGTTTTCCTATCCAAGGGGATAGCCCAAGGGAGAAGCTGGTGAGCCAGGGGGGTAATCAATTTTGGCATAAAAATTATGGGGCGTTGAATAGAAGGAAAAATTTTATCCCCCGGTGTTTTTACATCCAACATCCATAATTGAAAAAAATTTAGGGAAAACCCCGAATCGCATGAAGGGATGATAGAAAGTCGGATTTTCCCCCTAATTACCCAAGGGGCGGGTCGAAAGTAGGATTAAAATCTCCTCCCAAATAAAATCCTACCCTTGCCAGCGGGGTCACACATCCACCAAACCCCTGAAAAAAGGGCCCTTTTCCCCCTGGTTGGGGCTTGACATTGACCAGAGTAAACCATTAACCCCGGGCTTAAGATAGAGAAAAAAATATCGGGCCAAGGGTCCACCCGACTCCAGAACCTGGGGAGCCACGATCTGTGCAAAGCAAAGGGGCCCCCCCCCGGACCTGGAAAATCTTGGTTATTGCAAAAAAACACTTGGGTAGAACTTAATACGGATGACAGAGGGATTTCCACTTAAAAATGGGGGCCCTGAAAGAAAACTATTTGGCTTTCTGCCCCAGGAAGTGATAAGTACCTGGGGCCTTTCCCCCGGGGGATTAATCCCTTTCATTAAACAACCACTGTTTTGGTCAGCCATTGTACCAAAGACAAGTCAAAAGCCTCCAATAGGGGGGGGGGAGGGAGGAGAGGAAGGAGAAAGTTCCCAAGCAGACAAAAATTAGTCCGGGCACGGGATCTAGAAAAGGGGACATATAAAGTCAATAATCCCAAGGCTTCAGAGAAGTCTCACCGGGGACAAAACCAAATGGGGGGGGGAAAAAAAAAAAAAGAGGAAAAAGGAAAAGGATAGGTCACATATGGGGCTCCGAAATCTGAAACAATTTTTCATAGTTTCATATTTTTGGGAAGGCAAAAAAAAGACAAGCCCCGCCCAACTTTTTCAGCCTGTTGTGCCAAGGTGTTGTCCAGAGGAAGGCAAAAACCCCAATGAGGTAAAGCCATTGTCCCCTTTCGGGGAAAAATTCCCTTTCCTGACTCCAATCGGCAACAGAAAAATCCCATCAATGACCCCCTCCTGAATCCTAGTCACTGAAAATTTTTAATTATTACCTCCAGAAATGCTTTCCCAACCCTTTTTAAACCCGGGTTTTAATTCACCGACAAGTCCCTCGGGCAGAGAATTCCATAGTCTCACTGCTCTTACAGAAAGAACCCTTTCAGGGGTTTTATGGTAAAATTTCGTTTCCTCAAGACGTAAAGGAGCCCCCTTTTCAGATCGCCCTGGTTAAATAAATCGGGGGGAAAGGATCCTATATTCCCTTTTGATGTATTTTAAACATATTATTGGGGCCCCCCAAAGCCTCTTTTCCTAAAAAAAATAACCCAAAATTTTGCCAATTTTTTGGGGTACGTATCCACCCATTTCCCTTTTTATTTTTTTACCCCCGCCTTTGTCCCTTTTTCAAGCTCTAAATTCTTTCCTGTGCACTGGTGCCCAAAACGTCACAATATCCATGTGTGGCCCAAAACCAGTGACTTGAATAAGGGAGAATAAGTTCCCATCATACATCTATCCCCTTTTAATGCCCCCCAAAAAATTTTCCTATTTGCTTTGGGCTGCTGGGCCTGACCTGGCCTAAAAATTAAAGTTACTGTCCACCAGAATTCCCAAGCCCTTTCCCAAAAAAGCACTTTTTACCCATGTTTTTTTCCATTTAAACATGAAAAATCATGTAATGGATTTCTTTTCCCCATGTGCATAACCTTGTTTTTATCAGTTTTAAAACCCCCCATTGCCATTTCCCCCAGGCCTCCAATTTATCCAGACCCTTTGTAAAAAATTATCCCCTATTGTTTTGATTACTTAAGAGCTTAGTATCTCTGAAAAGATCAATTCCCCTGTTTTCCCCGTGAAATCTTTAATGAAAATTTTAAAGGGATAGGGCCCAATACTGACCCTGTGTACCCCCACTAGAAAACCGATCCAGTCTGGTATGTACCGTTAATTCTACCCTTTGTTTTTTAATCAGGACCATTACTTACCCACTTTGCACACTTTTTTCCCCCAGCCCAAAAGCATTCCATTTTTTACCAAACCCTTTTTGGCACCCGTATCAATGCTTTAGAAAAATCTAGATAAACATCCTCCCTCACCCCATCCAGCACACTGATTCCCATAGAAGCTAAAATTATCTGACGACCATTCTTCATAAACCCATCTGGAACGGCGTTATACTTTTATTTTCATGAGATCCCTCCGGGATAGCATCTCTAGAAAACCCTTCAAACATTTACCTACAACAAGGTTAAGCTACGGGCCTATAGTTTCCTGTCACTTTTTAAAACCCCTTTTTGAATATTGGCACCACTTTGCTATGCCCCAAATCCTTTGGGGACATACCCGTTATTAGACAGCCCCCATGAATTTTAAAAATAGGGGCCTATCACACATTCTTAACCCCCTTATACAGGGGGGTGTATCCTCGGGACTGGGGATTTTCTTTTTTTAATTTTCCTAAACGGGAGCGCACCCCCGGGGTTAGACAAGAAACTTTTTATTGAGTTTTACCACATCCCTTTTTCAACAGAAGGTCATCCTCCCCGGTAAATACTGGAGAAAAAAGTTTTTAATCGTTTTGCTTTTTTCTCATTGCCCTCTACGTCTCTCCCCAGTATTTTTCAAACCAACATTTTCCTTTTAATTTTTTTACTATTTATATATTAAAAAATTTTTGGGGTTAGTTTACTTTCTATAGCAATATTTCTTTTCCGCTCCACTTTGCTTCCTTATCCTTATTTTACACCTTTATTTTTTTCCCTATACTTCTTACCCCCTCTTCACTGCCCCCTGTTTTAGAAGGTGAAACGCTTTCTTTTGTTTTTTTGCCTCTTTTACATCCCTGTTGTCCACATTGGTTTTTCCTTTTTATTTTTTTTTTTTTACCATAAGGATGTACCTCCACGTGGTAGCCTGGTTTGTTTTAAAATACCCATTTTATATTAGTTCCCCCATTTTTAAAACACATTGTCCAGTAAATACGGTTTTAAGGGCCCCTAAGCAGAATAAAAAATTACCCTTTCCCAAAAAAATCGTGTTTTTTTGGCCCTTGACAAAAACTCATTGAAGGATAAACTAAATTTTTTAATATTTTGTCACTTTTTCCTTGGTGCCCCTCAACCTGAACCTTTTTTACTCTGTCAGCTATTATTTTTAATATTAGGTCTAAAGGCCTTTTTCCTCTAGTTGGTTCCTGCCCTTTTTGGCAAAGGTAATTATCATTAGTTTTTGCAAAAACCCTTTTCCTTTTATAAAAAGCTACAACTTCAGATTCCCCATTTGATTGGGGATAGTTAAATCGCCCATAATAAAAACCCTCATTTGATTAGCCCCTCATCTTTTTGGCCTGGGGGAGTACATAACCATGGGTTCTTTTTAATTTTGGGGGCCTATAAGCAGACCCCATATATAATATTGTTTTTAAAACCCCCCATGTATTTTTACCCATAATATTCCACATTTTTCTTTCCCTGTACCTAATTTCCGCAGTTTGGCTTCAGCAGGATTTTACAAGAACAGACCCTCCCCCCCTTCCCGGGTTTTTACGATCCTTTCTAAATAACTGTAACCCTGCAATTACCCGCCCAAAACGTAGCTCTCCCAGCCATTCTCAGGTACCCCCACAGTCATATTTTCTTCAGCTATTAATCTCTTTTTCATTTTTTTTGTTGGCAACTCCGGCATGGTCAGCATGCAATTTAAAATTTTTTTCAGTTTTATTCCCTTTCCCCCCTGTATTTTTATCTATTGCTACACCCCCTCCCCTCCACCCACCCCGTTTTATTCCAATTCCCAGTCTCTATCTCACTATCTTGCATGCAATGTGTAGTTACCCTCCCCCCCAGTCCCTAGTTTAAATATTCCCCAACTTTTCCCGGGCCCTTTTTTTCCCCAAAAAAGCTGCCCCCCCCCCCCATTTTGGTTTCAGCCCTCCCAGCATAGAGTCTGTAGCCAAAACAGAAGTCAGCCCCGTTCTCCAAAAACCAAATCCCCCTTCCTACACCAATTTTTGAAGCCACTTTTTTCACTTCTCTAATCTCCCGCTGCCCCTCTGGTGGGCTCGTGGAACAGGTAATATTCTGAAATATTACCCTGGAGGTCCTTGCCTTTAGCTTTTTTTTTTACCTAAGTCCCTGAAATCGTTTTTTTAAAGGAAAACCCCCCTACCCTAACTTTGTCATTGGGCCAATGGGACCATGACAGCTGGTTTCCCCCACCCCCACCCACAGTCTGTCAACCCATCCGCGTATGCGAACCCGGCCCCAGGTAAACAACACACTGTTCGACGATCCCCGGGCTTTGTGGCAATTGCCCTTCGTGCCCCAATAAAATTTAGTCCCCAACACAGCACCCTTTAAAACCGCCCCGCACTCCATTCCCCCCTCTTACTGAGCAGACAGGGTAGGTCTTTTCTTGACAATGCTTTTCTGAAAACCCACACCCCCTCATCCGCCAACTTTTCAAATTTGTTGGGGGTACCAGTTTTTGGACTAGCCTCCCTGACACTTTTTCCCTTGCCCCTTTTTTACTTTACCCATCTAGCCCTTATTTCCTGCCCTCCATGCTCCACCCTCCTGCCCTCCATGCTGCCACCCTCCCTGCACCTCCATGCTGCCTCATGTTCCTGCACCTCCATGCTACCACCCTCCCTGCACCTCCCGCTGCCACCCCCCCCCCCCTCCATGCTGCCCCATTTCCTGCACCCCATGCTACCACCCTCCCTGCAACCCCCATCTGCCTCAAGTTTCCCGCACCTCCCCTCTGCCTCATTTCCTGCCCTCCGCTGCCACCCCCCTGCACCTCCTCGCCTCATTTCCTGCACCCCATGTACCACCCCCCCCCACCTCCAGCTGCCCAGTTCCTCACCTCCAGCTGCCTCATGTTCCGCCCTCCATGCTACCACCCCCCCAGTACTACACCTCGAGTGATTTTCTCAGGGGAGCCGGCTGCTTCCAATTTTGGGAATGGATCCAGTTCCGCCACTTGCTCATTTAGATCCAGGGTCCGGGCTTCTAAATGGGGCATGTGCACACATCTTGCACAGCAGTATGCCCCCTCGAACTTTCTCAAGGATGGGAACATTGCACAGGTTTTGCCCGGACAGCATTTTCAAACAGAACTCATGGGGGTGTTACCAAAAAAGATTATGACTAAAAATTATAATAAAAAGTAATACAATACTGTCCCCTCTAAACTCTCCAAAATCTCAATCCTCAAACTCAAGTCCCCACACTTAAAAAAAAAAACACCTTTAAGAAAACACTCGCAAGACTGTTTACTTTTGCTCAAAAGCTCACTTTAAACCCTTTCCCCCCACTGCTTTTGGGGGGCTGCAAACTCTCCTTCAAAGCAAAACCCAAAAAGCAAACGGGTCTGGCAAAAACAACTTACAAAAGAAAGAGAGGGAAAAAAAGGGGAAAAAAAGGGAGGGGGATAAGGCTCCGGACAAAAGAGAGGGCAGCATTACATAAACATAAACAGTCCACATGAAAAACATTCTCCGCAATTTTTCAATATACGCCAGCCGGCAAATAATACACCAACATGGGTCCCGGGAGCTCGGTGCATACCAGATCAGTTTAAACCAAGAAGGTACAAAAATGGGGGCGATGCTCCCAAGGCGGAGCTGCCGCAGCATAAGGCCCCCGCCAGCTATCCATGTAGCACCGCCAGGGCTCCAGAACCCGCCATGCGGTCCCAAAGTAAGGCACGTAAAGATGTACATTGCTACAATACAGAAGTATCACCACTGATGGGAGATCGAAACCAAGATTTAAAAAGAGAAAGAAAAAAGTCACATAGCACCATCTAGTGGACAAATCCGCAACAGGCAGGCTGGATCCAATGCAAGAGGATCCAATGCAAGAGGATCCAATGCAAGAGGATCCAAATCAAGAGGTTTCCCTCAAAGTGAAAAGGAACGGGTTTTCCTTAATAGGCAACACCTGATCATGCGGATGCAAAAAGTGAGGAGTCAGTGGGGTGTCGACGCCGGCGAGGCCTCCTCGGCAAATGATCTCGTGTAGAAAGTCTGCCCGGTAGGGGGGAAGCCGGGGCGGGGGACAATTTTCTGGATTTTCATTCCTGGAGAAAGGAGGGTATGTCACCCGGGGGGAGCGAATAGAAAAAATGTTCCCGAAGCAAAGGGGGAAACCCCAGCGATAAGGGATACCCCGCTTGAGCACAGCCAGAAAAGGGTTTTAGGGCTGCACGCGGGGCGGGGGTTTGTCTGAGAGGTCCTGTAAGAGCACAAATGGGAGGTCCTGGAACACAAAGACGACTTTGCCGGGCCTTCGCAAATGCTCCTTCAATTGGAAAAAATGGATTCTGCAAATCACATCCCGTGGCCGTGTAGGATCCATGGTAGGAGGACGATGCCGTTCGCTCTGTCCCCCCCAATTAGGTACTGGGGGTCGCCCCACAAATCGTTTAAGATGGTTGAGGACAGTGTAAATATACGCCGCAGCCACGTTTATTATTTCCCCGAATCCGGAGTTTTTCGGCGGCTCCTGTTTTCCAGGTCGTCCCCGCGCTGTTGGAGGTAAGATCTGGGGAGACTGCTGGGCCTTTGGGGACGCAAAGCCCGAAAGACCCTCGACGATTCTTGGGCTTGGGCCCAAGGCGGGGACTTTGGTATAAATTCGATAATTCTCACGGACCCAGCAAACTCCTGCTTGCACCCGCAGCCCCCTGTTGCGCCCAAACCCAGAGATGTCGGATCGACAAAATGATGGTAATTGTCGAGGCGGCAAGGGGGGACCAATTTTTCTCAGCAGAGCAGCCATAGAAGAGGCGAGGGGGATTGCCCAGAGCTTGGGGGGCCTTTGCAGGGGAAGAAGCACGCCCCCAATTTGGGGATGCCAAGGGCCGAAAATAGCCAGGAGGTCGGGGGGAGGGGGAACATTGCAATGACCGCCCAAGACGAACCTTGACCACGGGGATGGTTTCGCTCGGAAAGACCGTGTGCCACTGGGGGGCAGGAAGTGGAAATGTTGGTGGGTGGAGGAGGCGGTGATAAGTCTGACCTCGAGTGGTGTAGGGGAGAGAGGTGCCCAGGCAGGAAAGGGGGGCCCCTTAGCGGGGTGTTCCGGGGGAAGGCCCACGTCCGGGGCCCCATTTCCCCCCCCCGGGGGAGCCCCAGGTGAGACTGGGGGGGGCAATAGGGGTGGACGCAGCTGGACTGGATGCACAACTGGGCAGAAGCTCCCAAGTGTCCAGAGTTATTGTCCAGAGGAGAGATCAGGAGGGTGTTGGAGAGGTTTTGCGGAGGGCAAGAGGTCCCCATAAGAGCAACAGGGATAGGGAGTACAGCCCGGGTATCAAAAAAAAGTCTCGCTCCCACCCGGCCCAACCTGTTGCACTCCTGGGAGAGACGGCAGGAGAGGCGAGGCAGTCCGCCTGGGCCGTGCACCTCCACCGGGCGGCCACTGAAGCCCGGGGGGCGCTCAGCTCCGGCGGCGCCGAGCTGGGGATAGGACGGGTTAACCAGCCCGCAAGCGGTAGGGTTCCCGCCCGGAGGGGGAAGGGAGTCCTTTCCTGGCCCCGCATCAGAGCGCGCGGGGAGTACCCGCCGACCACACGAGCCCCGGGAAGCAACGGGGGGTCCGGGTGTGGGATGCCGTAAAGGGGAGGTGAGTGCGCCGCCATCAGCCCCGGGGGCTTGGGGGGTTTGGCGGTACCGGGCGAAGTGGGCTTCAATATCCCCCTGGGACAAGGGGAAATTTGGCGGGAGCTTAGCACCCCTTTTTTTCTGGAGTTCTTCCCATTTGATCACCGCGCAAAAACCACTTTAATCCAAAAAAGCCGGAGCCCTGGAGATGTGCGCCTCACAGCTGCATGGCTAAGCCCCAAACCCCCCCCAGAACAGTCATTTTAAATTAGCACCAGAATTTTAAAGATATTGATCTTACGCCCAAATCCGTAAAAAAAAAAAATTTTTTTTGGGTAAAAAAGCAAGATCACTTTATTACGCCAACACTTTAAAAAATACGGTTTCGGGCGCCGAAATCCGTAAAAAATGTTTTCTTTTGGCGTCAAAAGCTAGATCACTGTTTTACCCCAAAAATCTGAAAAAAAAACGTTTTTAAGCCAAAAAGCCAAAAAAAAACGGATTTGGCGCAAAAATCTGTAAAAAACTTATTTTTTTGGAATCAAAATGAGATCATTTTTATCACGGTTTGGGGCGTTTTTTTAGAGCATTTTGCAAAAAACGGCCATAAAAAAAAACAGCAGAAAAAAGCAGCTCAGGGAAACGGGGAGGGGTTTTTCATTAGAGTCTATGGGAGATGATTCAGTCGTTTTTCCATTTTTTTTTTAAAAAATGAAAAAAGCTAAAAAAACTGACGTTTTTTTGTGCTGGGACAAACCTTAAACTTGACCCCGCCCCCGGTGGTTTCATTTATCGCGCTTTTTCAGACTGACCCCGCCCCCGTGGTTCATTGTACCCGCTGCCCTCGGCTGACCCCCCCCCGTGGTTCATTTTATTGATTTCTCAACTGACCCCGCCCCCGGGGTTACATTTAACTGCTGCTCCTCAACGACCCCCGCCCCCGGTGGTTTCATTGTAATGCTGCTTCCAGACTGACCCCCCGCCCCCGGGGGTTACATTGTATCGCGCTCCTCAGACGACCCCCCCCCGGTATTACATTGTTCTCTGCTCCTGGGCTGACCCCATCCCCAATTTTTACATTGTTCTGCTGCTTCTCAGACGACCCCCCCCGGTGGTTACATTGGGATGGCTCTCCAACTGACCCCCGCCCCCCGGGGGTTACATGTATCGCTGTTCCCAACTGACCCCGCCCCCCCCGGGGGTTACATTTTTCTGCTGCCCTCAGACGACCCCCCCCCGGTGGTTACATTTTATCTGTGTTCCTCAACTGACCCCGCCCCCTGGTTAATTTATCGCGTCCTCAGAACCCCCCCCCCGCCCCCGGGGGTTACATTTTTTCCTTTCTCCTCAGACTGACCCCCCCCCCCGGGTTACATTTACCTGCTTCTCAACGACCCCGCCCCCCCCTGTTCATTGTATCTTTTCGCTCCTCAACTACCCCGTCCCCCGGGGGGGGTTACATTGTATCTGCTGCTCCTCAGACTGACCCCGCCACCGGGGGGTTACATGGGGGTCTTCTGCCCCCCAACGCCCCCCCCCCCTGGTTACATTGTATCTTCTCATCACGACCCCGCCCCCGTGGTTACATGATCTGTGCCCTCAGACTACCCCGCCCCCCGGGGTTTTCTGTATCTGCTGCTCCTCAAGAACCCCCGCCACCGGTGGTTACATTATCTTCTGCTCCTCAGACTGACCCCGCCACCGGTGGTTACATTGTATCTTCTGCTCCTCAGACTGACCCCGCCCCCGGTGGTTACATTTTTTTTCTTCTCTCCTCAACTGACCCCCTCCCCCGGGGTTACATTGTATCTGTGTCCTCAGACTGACCCCCCCCCAGTAGTTACATTGTATCTGGTCCTCAAATAACCCCATCCCCAATGGTTACATGTATCTGCTGCTTTTCCAGACGACCCCCCCGCGGGGGGTTACATTTATTGCTGCTCTCAGACTGACCCCCCCCCGGTTTACATTGTATCTGCTGTTCCTCAGCTGACCCCCCCCCGGTGGTTTTTCATTGTATCGCTGCTCCTCAGACGACCCCCGGCCCCCCGGGGGTTTCATTGTATCTGTGTTCCTCAGACGCCCCGCCCCCGGTGGTTACTTTGTATCTGCTGCTCCTCTGTCTGACCCCGCCCCCGGTGGTTACATTGTATCTGCTGCTCCTCAGACTGACCCCGCCCCCGGTGGTTACATTGTATCTGCTGCTCCTCAGACTGACCCCCCCGCCGGGGTTCATTGTATCTCGGGCCCTCGACTGAACCCCCTCCCCCGGTGGTTACATTTTACTGCCGCTCCCCAACTGACCCCCGCCCCCCGGTGGTTACATTGATCTTCGCTCCCAACTGACCCCGCCCCCGGGTTACATTGTATCTTCTGCCACAACTGACCCCCGCCCCCGGTGGTTACATTGTATCTGCGCTCCCAACTGACCCCCCCCCGGGGGGTTACTTTTATCTGCTCTCCCCCAAATGACCCCGCCCACCGGGGGTTACATTATTTCTCTCCCAGACTGGCCCCCCCCCCCCACCCGGTTACTTTTTATCTTTTTGTCCCCAGACTGACCCCGCCCCCGTGGGTTTCAGTAAATTTCTTCTCCCGACTGACCCCCCCCCCAGGGTTACATGTATCTGCTGCCCCAGACTGACCCCCCCCCCGGTGTTACATTTTATCTGCTGTTCCCAGACTGACCCCCCCCCAGGGTTACATTATCTATGCCCTCAACTGACCCCGCCCCCGGGGGTTTCATTGATCTGCGCTTCTCAATGACCCCCCCCCCCCCGGTGGGTTTTCATTGTACGCTGCTCCTCAACTGACCCCATCCCCTGGTACATTGTACTGCTGCTTCCAATACCCCGCCCCCGGGTTACATTGACGCGCTCCCAGACTGCCCCCCTCCCCATGCTTATTTGTACCCTGCGCTCCCCAGAACTGACCCCGCCCCCGGTGGTTACATTGATCTGCGCTTCCCAACTGACCCCCCCCCGGGGTTTCATTGTATCTCTGTCCTCAAATAACCCCCCGCCCCCCCCGGGGTACATTTTATCGCTGCTTCCAACGACCCCGCCCCCCGGGGGTTACATTTTACTGCTGCTCCCAACTGACCCCGCCACCGGTGGGTTACATTGTATCTAGCTTTTCAAATGACCCCGTCCCCGGGGGTTACATTTTTATCGCTGCTCCCAACTGACCCCCCCCCCAGGGTTACATTGTATCTGCTGCCCTCAGACGACCCCGCCCCCGGGTGGTTACATGACTCTGTTTCCTAACTGACCCCCCCCCATGGTTACTTGTATCTGATCCCTCAGACTACCCCCCCCCGTGGTTACATTTTACCCCTGCTTCCAGATGACCCCGCCCCCGGGGGGTTAATTGTATCTGCTCAGAGAAACATTGTACCTTCAAAAGATCTGACAGGATATGAAAGGTTCGGCCCTGAGATAAACAGAGAGCTGGATGATGGGGGGGGCCCGGGCTGTGTTCGGTGACAGGTTTTTGGGGCCCGACTATAAGGGGGGACAGGCTTTTTTGGGTCCCGCAGTGACTGGTTCTATGGGGGTTGTTCTCTCTTGCCCCTTCACTTTCATTTACAGGGGGGGCATGAGGTCTTCCGTTTTTGCCTCCCACAACATTAAAACTGCAGCCGCCACAAAAAGCCCTCCATGATTTACCCCCCAAAATAAGGGAGGAGGGCGGGGGCCACAAAGGGAGACAGGGCAACCCTAACCCGAGAACCTGGGGCCCCGACCATTGAGCTCAAAAGTGTATGGGGCCCCTGACCATTTGAGCTCAGAGTGTATGGGGGGCCCCCGACTCCTGACCAGATGAGCCAAGTGTATGGGGCCCCTGACCATTTGAGCTCAGAAGTGTA
>JAODAL010075104.1:0-14125 GCA_025379985.1 Phyllomedusa bahiana
ATTTTTAAAGTGCAGTTTTTTATCTTTCAGTTATTCCCTTAGTAGAGGGGTGTTGATCACATTATATTTCAATTAATGGAGAGGCAAAATGAACCAAAAAAACCCTACAACATTGGCGCTGGCTATTTTCTCTTGATGTTCACCATGCAGGATAAAGATATACATTCTTATATTGTACTTTTACAGATGTGGCAATACTAATTATTATTTTCAACTTTTTATATCTTTTTTTCCCAATATTTAGTTTTATTGGTAATTCTCATCCCCTTAAGGTACTTGACCACTGGGAATGGCGAAAACATACACACTATTCTGCAGTACTGATATATAGCAAAATAGTATGCTGTTACAGTTCTACACAATGGGACATCTATCTCTGCACCCACTTAGTTGGTCGCTTATTTCTCCCACCCATGATCCCTGCCCTGCAAACAACGTATTAACAATACTAACACCACTTTGCTATGCATTTGGTTGGCTATACATTTTTGCCAATAATGAACTAGAGTTTGCCTTCCCTGCTCTTCAAAATCTGTACCAGCTACTGTTTTACAGATGGTATGATGGTGTAATTGCTATGTAAATGTTGCCCACACAATCCATCTTTCATTGGCTGGAAAAAATGGAAGCCAGAAGACATCAATTTCAGATTATACATTGGATGAGGTAGGACAATGCAGTCAAGATTTGCAATGTTCAGCAAGGTATTCAAACTGGTATGAAGTCCGATGTACAGTGGGGAAAAAAAGTATTTAGGCAGCTACTAATTGTGCAAGTTCTCCCACTTAAAAAGGCCTGTAATTGACATCATAGGTAGACCTCAACTATGAGAGACAGAATAAGAAAACAAATCCCGAAAATCACATTGATTTGGAAAGAATTTAGTTTCAAATTATGGTGGAAACTAAGTATTTGGCCACCTACCATCAAGCAAGATATCTGGCTCTCACAGACCTGAAACTTCTTCATTAAGAGGCTCCTCTGTCCTCCACTCATTACCTGTAGTAATGGCACCTGTTTGAACTTGTTATCAGTATAAAAGACACCTGTCCACAACCTCAAAAAGTCACACTCCAAACTTCTGTATGGTGAAGACTAAAGAGCCGTTGAAGGAAACAAGAAACCAAATTGTAGCCCTGCACCAGGCTGGGAGATGGAATCTACAATAGGCAAAAAGCTTGGTGTGAAGAATTCAACTTTGGGAGCAATAATTAGAAAATGGAAGACATACAAGACCACTGATAATTTCCCTCGGTCTGGGAATCCACGCAGGATCTCACCCCATGGGGTCAAAATAATCACAAGAACAGTGAGCAAAAATCCCAGAATGACACGGGGGACCTAGTGAATCACTTGCAGAGAGCTGGGACCAACGTAACAAAGGCTAACATCAGTAACACACTACGGCGCCAGGGACTCAGATACTGCAGTGCCAGACGTGTCCCCCTGCTTAAGCCAGTACATATCTGGGCCCGTCTGAAGTTTGCTAGAGAGCATTTGGATGATCCAGAAGAGTTTTGGGAGAATGTCATATTGTCAGATGAATCCAAAGTAGAACTGCTTGGTTTGGAGAGAGAATGCTGAGTTGCATCCAAAGAACACCATACCTACTGTGTAGCATAGGGGTGGCAACATCATGCTTTGGGGCTGTTTATCTGCAAAGGGACCAGGACAACTGATCCGTGTACATGAAAGAATGAATGAGGCCATGTATCTTGAGATTTTGAGTGCAAACCTCCTTCCATCAGCAAGGGCATTGAAGATGAAATGTGGCTGGCTTTTTCAGCATGACAATGATCACAAGCACACCACCAGGGCAACAAAGGAGTGGCTTCGCAAGAAGCATTTCAAGGTCTTGGAGTGGCCTAGCCAGTCTCCAGATCTCAACACCATAGAAAACCTTTGGAGGGAGTTGAAAGCCCGTGTTACCCAGCGACAGCCCCAAAACATCACTGCTCTAGAGGAGAACTGCATGGAGGAATGGGCCAACATACCAGCAACAGTGTGTGCGAACCTTTTGAAGACTTACATAAAATGTTTGATCTCTGTCATTGCCAGCAAAGGATATATAACAAAGTATTGAGATGAACTTTTGTTATTGACCAAATACTTATTTTCCACCTTAATTTGCAAATAAATTCTTTACAAATCAGACAATGTGATTTCCGGGATTTGTTTTCTCATTTTGTCTTTCATAGTTGAGGTCTACCTAAGATGTCAATTAGAGACCTTTCTCATCTTTTTAAGTGGGAGAACTTGCACAATTGGTGGCTGACCAAATACTTTGGTTGTTTTTGTAATTGTGTTGCAAAAAGAAGGTTGTCTTCTGCTCTGGCCCAACTCTTGAAATTCTATTTTTCAGCTTAATTAGCATTGTAATCAGAATTGATGTTTTGGCCGGGATCCAGGAAATAAAGAGTGATCAGTTGCTCCTATTTCTGCTACATATTTTATTTTATTTTTTATGCAAAATAGCTAAGTTTAATGAGGCCAATCTGGGTCCTTGGTTCCCAACCATTTTTCCTTGCTGACAAAAGTTACATGCACTTAGGGCCTCATGTATGAAACTTTGTTGGTATAAGACTTTCTTTATTGCCCATAGCAACCAATCAGAGCTCCCGTTTCAGAGCACTATATGAAACAAAAAGGGAGCTCTGTTTGGTTGCTATGGGCAACAAAGAAAGACACAGTTTTCATACCTACATGTAACCCTTTTTTTTTAATTTGGCATGGATTTGGAGGTTTGTGTTGTTTCTATCCCCATCCCTTCTATTGTTTTTTTTTCTGCATGTCTATTGAATTTTTTGAAATAGTTTTCGTGTCATTTTGATGGTTCATATAATTTGTGATGGAAAAGAGCACCACTTTTTAACAAAAACGCATCAAACACTGTATAATTAAAACAATTAGGGCTACATATATGAAAACTGTTCAGATCTAAGACTTTCTTTGTTGCCAATAGCAACCAATCAGAGCTCTCCTTTAGTTTCATACAGTGATTTGAAAAAATGGAAAGGGGGGCTCTGATTAGTTTCTATGGGCAACAAAGAAAGCTTTAGACCAAGACAGTTTTCATGTGTTACACCACCTGAAAGTGTGAAGGTAAAGAGATTTGAACTAATATTGTGTTGCATGCATAACTATGAAATCCCAAGCTTTTCTCCTTAATAAGGTATCTCAGCTTGAGCAGATTCCATTTTGTGAGGAATGATACAGCAAATATGAAGAAGCATTTAAGATGGTTGCAGTCCAGGATGTAACATCTTGTTATCAGTTTCCCCAGGATGTGGCATTTGGTTATCATCTCCCTTCCTTAAGTTTCGTTTTACTGGAAATCAACTACAAAGTTTCGGCTGATGCATTCCAGAGACTTTCTACTCAGAGACAACATGGACCAATGAAATCTACTCAGAAGCTGCCTAAATATGGACATACGTCCGTTCCTCTCGCCCCTATCGCGCCTGCGCTTGTTTGATTACAGAATCATACAAATATGTGTGTAATGCATTGTATTGTCAGAATTGCTTGGAACATGAATGAGATTCGAACCAGAACTCTGCGTCTGACTCAGTTTCTAATCGGCCGATACATGTTCCCCTGATCGTGATTTGGAGTACCGGGACAAACAGGTGACCCCCAGTGTTGGTAAACGACCCCCGACACTTTGGCGCCGCAACGTGAGGCGTGGCCTGAGGTGGATCCAGGACCCCCGAGGACCCGAACACTGCTGGAGGCGCTCGAGGACCGGAGGATATCAAATTGAGGACTGCAGCCTCTAAAGGTCACGGTGAGTTGATACATCTATGTGTATTTAACTACCGTTGGCCATTTGATGTCTCCCGGTTAGTAGATTGCTTGTGGCATCTGGTCCGCGGGTGGTCACAATAAAGTGACTCGACCTAGAAAACTTTGATCCAGCCCGGCCACGTCCCGAACTTTGTTTTGCTGTGACTTCCAGTAGTTCGGATTGTCACTGTTTTTAGTCACGAACCCCTTTGCCCGGTATGGTTGCTGAAATATAGTGGGAACCTTGACAGTCTCTAAGGTTAATTGTTGAGTGGCAAGGGAGTCTCCGGGTTATTTTAGGACAAGATCTGTGTATTACTAGAATATTCAGGTGGGTCCGGGATGGGACTAATTCACTAGGGATTGTTCCGGGATATATATATGTATACATATATATGATTTGACAAAGACCGGGAGGGTACGGTCCCCACATTGTGGCAACAAAGGGTGGGACTATTGTTGGTTAAGTTAGGGATCTTTATTATTTTGATAGAATCCTTGTGTTGTGAGACCGGGATCCGGGCACGGCCGGTGGCCACGGCTGTGTAGTCTTTGTCAGGATTGGAGACTCCCCAAGCATAGAACACCAAAATGTTTAATCTGTTTCGAAAAGAGCATAAGTTGCCTGAAGAGGCAGAGACTGTCAAGGAGATTGTTTGTAGGAAAGAAGGAAAAAGGTATGTTACAAATGCCTGTAAAATGTATACGTTGGTGGGATTGCCAAAGAAGGGCAGATTGCAGCCATCCAAGTGGCAGGAGATAATAGAGAGTTCGAGAGGAAAATTGTCCGATAAGGGATGGCTGGAAATGGCACAGGCTCACCTCCGAGTGGCCAAATGTTTGCAAAAGGAAGATTTTGTGGAAGTAGAAGGCAGTGGCGGAGATGATAATGATGACAAACTGTATGGTTATATGAAAAGTGTTGTTAAAGGCGATAGTTTGTGTAAAGAAGCCACTGCGCCACCGCCCTATAATGGCGGCGCTGGCGGACCCGAGGGGTGGACCTGTAGTGCATGTGGAACGCAAAATCCTAATTGGGCGGAGGATTGTAGGAGTTGTGGGGCACCAAGACGCTGCCCCCTAAGGGCTAGTCCAGAACCGCCCCTAGCCCGCCCCCTATACCCCTTGGTTACATCCCAAGGACAGTATTATCAGGGACCTCCTGCTGTTGTCCCTCCCCCAGAGGTCCCTGTAGTCACACCCCAGGCACCGCCCCCAGCACCCGATCCACCTGCCCCTGTACCAGTCATGGTTGTAGGAGGTGCTGAAGACACAGAGGAAACGCCTCTCGGCCGCCCAAAGGCCCCGGGAACCTCTGAAGGGGGGTGGATGACCCGAAGTGCAGTAGTCACCTCCCCGTTCCTACGGGGGGGATTCCGGGGAATGGGTTTGGCCCCTAGATCATTGTACACCTCTCCAGGTGGTGTCTACAATGAAGAGAAATGGGATCCTAAGCTTAGTTGCATGTTGACAACGGTAACTGGTGGACAAGTGTTATTTTCCATAGGACATGGGGATATTCTGACCCATAGGGTCAGAGCCATAGTTAACCCTGCCAATACCCAATTGTCGCACCGAGGGGGATTGGCAGAGACCCTTATGGAAAAAGCTGGCTCAGAAGCCCAACGAGATTGTGAAAGGTATCTCAGAGACAAGGGGAGAGTAGATACCGGGTCCGCTATTCTCCTCAGTGCAGGAGATCTTCCTTGTATGTATCTGATTCATGCTGTGGGTCCAATTTACAGCGGTAAGGATGATGACAATGAAACTACCCAGCTCACATCTGCTATTACCAATTCTTTACTTTTGATGAGTGAAGTAGAGGATGGACAGGTGACAAGTCGATCCATCTCTCTCCCACTTATCTCCTCTGGTCTTTATAAGTTTCCTTTAAATGAATGTATAAGGGTTCATCTACATGCATGTTCCAATTTTATTACCAAAAATGAGAAATGTAATTTAGATGAGGTTAGGATTGTTTCTTCCTCACCAGGGCATACAGCTGCACTTGTGAAAGAGGGTAAGGACTTTGAGATTTTCACAGAAAATGAGCCCCTCGATACAGGCAAAAAGCCTGTACCCCATGTACCCAGACCACCAAGTGGAGTAGTCACTGATGACCCCAAGCAGCCTCCACCTGCCCCTTTGTATGTTGCATTTACCCCCAAACAGATAGATTGCCTATCCAGTAAATTGCCAGACCCCATGAAATTCCCCATGCAGTTTCTAAGAAAGTTGTCACAAACCAGGCAAATCTATGGGGCTAATTGGAAAGATTTAGAGACCCTGGTGCTTGTCAGAACCTCTGATGATTACCTCCCCACAATCCAGAAATATCTGAACCCTTCTGGACTTGATATATTTTCTTTTGAGTCTGGATTAGCCTTTTGTGACCAGCTCAAGATCTGGGCACAGACCTGCCTAAGTGACCAAGCCACCACATTGCAGGATGTGTTGTGGATGGGAACAAAGATTATATATGTGTGATCCTTTGTGTCTCTATTTTAATGTATTAGTTAGTATATACTTCACATATACATATATATATTCTATACATAATAGGCACATACTTATATAGTACAGCATGTAAAAGCTGTAGGTATATCTTTTGTCATTAATGTGTTAAACAAAATGGCCGCCTGTAATAGTTGTATAGAATCGTGTGTAACCCCAAGATGGCGCCTAGTCAGAAGTTACACCCTGTGTTCAGAAAATTCCCTGAAGCTGTGAGGAGTGGTCCATAGATAAGGACGTGCCAATAACCCTCACAGACAAGCTACATGTGATGCTTCTTTTTCTACTAATTTGCAAAGAGTTAGAAAAAACCAACATTTTGTGAATAAAATCAGAAAGCAGTGTCACATCAACTAGGCATGTTGTGATTAGTTTGCTCGTTGCACCTATTTGTTATTTTTAAGATAATTTGAACCCCACAAGGACAGGATAGCCCCTTTGAGGCTACTATCTATTACAGATGACGCCTGCAACGTGAGGCAGGGGCTTAGATCTGATTTTTTAAACCCGAAAACTGAACTGGTGGAGCTTTACTGGCGGACACAGATGAGAGATAAAGGCCCCCATCCCTCTTCTAAATATCTGTCCGGGTAAGTAAGGTTTAAACTTTGCTTATCCGAGCAGATTGCTCGCCTAGTGGGAGTTGTACTATGTTTCATTCGGTTAATTGTTAGATCACGCTGACAGGTAACGAGTCGGCCCATGCTATTGAACCTATGACCTGTCAAGTTAACTCCTTGTGGGGTATTTTCTGTTTTATGTGTATTGAATTTTTTAACTGATTGAAAGCAAAGCTGGGACGCAAGGTGTTAAGCCAGCTGAGAACAGAGCAGAAATGCTCTGTGGGTTATGAGAATCTCCCCTGGGAGTAACAGGGGATCTCTAAGTCCCTGCCACAGAGAGCAGAGGACAGGTCAGCTGACTTGGAAAAGAAAAAAAAAAAAAAAGCATCTTGTGATAAAAAAAAAATTTGAGAATTCATTTGATGGTGGAATCATGAATTCAGGCTTTCCTTGGTGTAGAGGAAGGCTGAGACAGCTTGCCTGAAATGGTTTTTTTTAAACTGATTGAAAGCAAAGCTGGGACGCAAGGTGTTAAGCCAGCTGAGAACAGAGCAGAAATGCTCTGTGGTTTATGAGAATCTCCCCTGGGAGTAACAGGGGATCTCAAAGTCCCTGCCACAGAGAGCAGAGGACAGGTTAGCTGACTTGGAAAAGGAAAAAAAAAAAATAAATAAAAAAAAGCATCTTGTGATAAAATTTGAGAATTCATTTGATGGTGGAATCATGAATTCAGGCTTTCCTTGGTGTAGAGGAAGGCTGAGACAGCTTGCCTGAAATCGGTTTTTTTAAACATTTTGATACAAGTCTGTCGTCTGTCGAGTCTGTCATGTGTGTCTTGCAGATAGATAAATGTGAGCATGTGATTGTAGAAACAAAGAAACAAAGAAGTTTGGTATGTGAGTTTTGAGTTTAGTGCACAGCGCCATCTGCTGGTTTTAGAGTGTAAGAATATTAGATAAGAGTCTCATTGTGGATAGGAAGGAGTAAGTGAAGTAGTCTGAAGAATTTGCAAGTAGCTGAAGTGTGATTTATGACCTCAGAAAGTATTTGTGATAAGAGAATGGAAATGTCTGAGGGTTAATACAGAAAGAAGGTAGATTGAAGGATCTTGGAATGTTTTGTTGATGGCTGAATGCTGGTACAGTGTAACTATATGGATGCATAAAGAAGGGTGGGCCCCTGGGGGTGCAGCTGCCTATGTGTATCATCCCCCAGGAGAAGTTTCTGAAACAAAGGAAAGTGTGAATATTGTGCCGACGCCCTGTAATGGCGGAGGGACTTGGGGGTGGAGAGCAAAGTCAGGGGTGTAGACAGAACTGCTGCAAGAATAGGGAACCACGCCCCAGAGACAGCCCACCTGTGTCACAAGTCACCCTGCCCCCTGTAACCACACCTACTGCTCCAGCCCTGCCCAGTACACCCAGACTACCTGAACCTTTAGTGCCACTGCCCGCCCCTTCCATGTCACTTCCTACTCCAGCCCCGCCTACTGCTCCCATCAGGATGTCACATCCTCTTCCTTCTGGGTTAATGCCCGCCCCTTCCTGGGTCACCACTTTCACTTCCTGGACCAAGATGGTGGAACATAGTACTGTATGTCCAATTATGGATGCAGATACTGGGGATATGTGGTGACCAGACCCAGCCAGCCCTACAGTGGAGAACCTCATGGTACTGGGAGGAGAAGATACAGTGGGAGCAGGCTCTAACAGCATGAGGATGACATGATAGAAGGAAGAACAAGCGGATGAGCTCATAGGACAAGTCAAGCAAATAGTCGGCTTGCTGCTGCGGGGGGGGCACAGCACTGCCCAGGAAAGTCTCTGGAGGAGCAGTCAGCTTTCCAGTGGAGAGGGCTCTGGAATTGACTTCGGCAGACCCCCTTATCTCACCTGCCTCACTGCAATGGAGGGGTGCGAAGGCCCGAACATATTATGTTACATTCCACCGAGTCAATTTGTCTGTCTTAACAAGTGAAATTACTGGACCCTGAGAAACAACCTATGCCCTATTACAGAAAGATTTATGGTCTTTGTCAGAGGTTAAAGCAGGGGATTCAGACGGGCCCATTGTGGCTGAATCCCTCATCAAGCCGTCAGATATGGATGAGGTCACTGCTGCCTCCAGAGTGTAATGTTGTGAACAGCTGAAACAATGGGCTGGGGACAGACTTTCAGATCAGGCGTTGACACTGACAGACTTCACTCAGGATAAAGGGGAAGCAGTGAAGAAATATCATGCACGGATAACTCAGATGTTCTCTGATTTAGGATTTTCTTCCTTTGAGAAGCCACATGCTCGGATGCTGACCAGTGCCTTTGTGGATGGCCTGCTGGAACCCATCAAGAAGCAGATGAAGATGGTTTGGCCTGAGTACAAGACTCTACCAGTAGATACGGTGCTTCTAGTTGCAAAAGGCATCGAGAGTAATCTGCCTGCGGGATATGTGGGATGAAAGCCTGCTCCTGTGATGGTGGCTGACACATATGAGGACCCTGGAGCCTACAAGCCAAGACCACCGCTTACTTGCTTGAACTGCAACAGAGCAGGACACTGGCCCTCCTGCAAAACAAGAAGAGGAGGACACCACAAGCCAGATACTCGGACCCTGCTCCTGATGTCTGTCCTATTCCTGAAGCCCAGCATCCATAGGACAGGGATATCCACTCTTGTGCAAATTCTGGTATGAGGCAGTGAAGACAACTCCCTTCCACTTTGATGAAGATGCTTAGAGTCCTTCCAGAAGATTGCCAGTGCCCCTGCACTAGGCATCCCGGCCTACCAGAAGACCTTCAAGCTCTGTGTATCGGAAAGGGAAGGACATGCCCTGGGAGTTCTAGCACAGGCCCATGGAGGCCGAAACAGACCAGTTGGAGACTACTCTGCAAGACTGGACCCAGCTGCAAGGGGAGGACCTTCCAGTTTATAGGCTGTAGCTGCAGCCCAAGTGCTGCTGGACAAGACAGCGGATATCGTAGTCGGACACTCCCTCATCCTTCTGGCTCCATGTGACATCTCTGCCATTCTCTCCTCCTGCCAGATAACGTCACTCTGCTGCGCTGTTGTGTTCTTCATCCAGCTGCCTTACTTTCCCTTTCTCAAGGGGGGAATGAGGATGAAGAGGAATCGGAAGAATCCGGTGCACATGAAGAAAGCCATGATTGCTTTGAAGTCATGAAGATGGAGACTTTTCATTTGAACCCGGATATGGTTCTTTTTGTGGATGGACCCAGATTTGCAGACAGTGCAGGACAATTTCACACGGGATATGCCGTGACCACATCACACACAGTGTTGGAAGCAAGAAGTCTGCCATTGCATAAGTCAGCCCAAGAAGACGGCAGCATGACGTTTGGCAGAGGGCAAAATGGCCAACATATGTACGGACTCAAGATACGCTTTCGGAGTCGCCCATGACTGTGGACCTATTTGGGAAGCACGAGGATTTCTCACGGCTGCGGGAACTCCAGTGAAACATGGACAAGCCATTCAGGTCCTGATGGATGCACTGCTGCTGGCACGGACAGTGACCATACTGAAAACCAAGGCACATGGGAAGCTGAATACAGAAGAAGAAAACACTTGGCTGACCAAGAAGCCACACAGGCCACAGGAGGTGAGAAAGAGGAAGCAAGTCAGCTGTCAGTGGTGCAGGAGGAACTTACACCCAACTGCAAGGAGATGCTGGCCAAGATGCAAGAACAAGCTCCACTGAAGGAAAGGAAAGCTGGAAAAAGAAGAGAGCCAAGAAAAAACGAAGAAGACGGGCTATATGGAGTAGGGAGGCGACCCTGCTTGCCACGGGCGCTATACCCAGCTGTAGTGCAATGGGGACATGGAACGGGACTCTGAAAGCACGGACGCAAAAAGTGGCAAGAGAAACAGTCATGCCCTGACCAGACCGCCTGCCCATAGCTTGGTTAGAGTCAGGCACACACCCCAGGGATAGTTAGCTCTCTTTCCCTATGAGATCCTGTTAGGCAGTGCCCCCAAGGCAAGGTGCATATTTCCCTCAGCAGTTGTAGCTACAAAATGATGCTATGACCTCTTATGTGACTGCAGTGGTTAAAGAGTTGTTGCTAATGCTTTCTAGAGTTTTCCATTCCAGATCCAGACGTTGCTGCTCATAAGCTACAGCCTGGAGACTGGGTCTACGTGAAGAAGTTTGTGTGTAAAACCCTAGAGCCAAGGTTTGAGGGCCGTACCAAGTCCTGCTGACCACGATCACATCTGTCAAGGTGGCAGGAAAGCCCAACTGGTTCCACGCGTCACACTGCAAGATCGCTCCAGCCCCCGGAGATGAGGCAGATGCTGCGTTTACTGATGTTAAGTAGTTGTGTTGTTTTAACTCTTGGTCAGAACCCATGCATATATTGGTGTGTGATGGAGGAGTACTGGGGACCCTCTTGCTATTACTGGGGTGCTGTGGGTTGGAACACAGGGAATGACTGGGGGTATAGACCAGAGACTGCCTTAAAGAGAAAAAAAAAACAAACCAGGAGAAAGTATGTCCCTAACGCTAGCTATTGAAGACCCTCAGGAGACTGATGGAGGCATATATGTCCTGGGAGCCTATATATTGAGTGAGGGGTCAGAAGATAGTGACATAGTGAGAGCCAGGAGGAGAAGGAAAGCCTCCCCAAAGGGCAGCTTTGACCCCCATGTGTATATTGATGCTATAGGAGGCCCAAGGGGGGTCCCTGATGAGTTTAAGGCAAGGGACCAGGTGGCCGCTGGGTTTGAATCTCTACTACTGATAATTACTGTCCACCCAAACAGGAGAAACCTGCTGTACTTTTATCCCAGATAATACAGGACCGAATGGGAAGGTCACTGTGGCCATTAGAAAGCTAGATGATCTCTCAGAAGAAAACGTAACTCAGGGATAGATCACCCCCGGGAACATTGGTTTACTTCATGGTTTAGGGTTGGCAGGGAATGCCCTTTCCCAGAAGGTATGGCCATAGTGCTTGTGTTGCTAATCTTGCTCTAATTGTCTGTTGTATTCTCCCTTGCTTGAGGAAACTATTTGTGAAAGCTGTGGACCAGACTTTCTTCCCTTTCCCGATGAACAGTTGTCCACGACCTGGCCTCTATGATGACAGCGACACTACACACTCTTCAGCTGTCCCAAAAACCTGACACCTAGAAAGATGTGGACATTAAGACAATATTCCATGAGAGACCATTGACGTCAGAAGTGCTCCGGAAAGTCATCTACTCCCCTCTGCAACCGCACGTCTCATCAAAGAATTAGACCATAGAAGTGTAGGGTGAGCTAGGGCGTATCAGGGACTTCGGGGCCGCCCTTATCGGGGCGAGGTACTTCCGCAAGAGACAAGAATAGGGAAAGAGGAATAGGGAAAGAGGATAGGGAGAGATAAAAATGAGAACAAAGTCTCAAGGGGGGACTGTTGTGGATGGGAACAAAGATTATATATGTGTGATCCTTTGTGTCTCTATTTTAATGTATTAGTTAGTATATACCTCACATATACACATTATATATACATAATAGGCACATACTTATATAGTACAGCATGTAAAAGCTGTAGGTATATCTTTTGTCATTAATGTGTTAAACAAAATGGCCGCCTGTAATAGTTTGTATAGATCGTCCTGTAATCCAAGATGGCGCCTAGTCAGAAAATTACACCCTGTGTTCAGACATTTCCCGAAGCTGTGAGGGGTGGTCCATAGATTAGGACGTGCCAATAGACCCTCACAGACAGCTACATGTGATGCTTCTTATCTACTAATTTGCAAAGGGTATAAAAAAACCACCATTTTGTGAATAAATCAGTATGCACTTTCACAGCAACAGGGCATGTTGTGATTTGTTTTCTCGGTGCACCTTTTGTTATTTTTAAGATAATTTGAACCCCCACAAGGACAGGATAGCCCCTTTGAGGCTACTTTCTATTACAGATGTACAGCAAGAGCCAGGAGAAGCTGTAGATGTTTTTGCAGGTAGATTGAGCCAGCAGTATGAGGACCTAGGGTTCTCTACTCATAACAAGATCCAATGCTCCTTGCTAGTGAGAGCCCTGATAGATGGCTTAGAAGATGACCTCAAGAGTCTGGTCCTGCGTACAAGACCGGAGCTCTATGGCTCAGAGTACAAAGAAGCCCTGGCAGTGGTAAAGGGATTCCAAAAGGTGGTTAACCAAGATAAGAAAAAGAAAGGGGAAAAGAAAGCTGTTAAACCTGTGATGATTGAGTGTGCCCCAGCCCCTGAAAGTTGTCAGGCCATTGTCCCTCACCGCCAGCCCCGAGTGCAAAACGTTAGAGAGCCACCCATCTGCTGGAGATGTAATCAGGTTGGCCATTACAAGAGATTCTGCCGTGTCCGACTTCCGGCACAGCCACAACATCAGCAACACGGACAGCCCTACCAGAGGGAGGGGCCCCAATGAGGATGTGGCCAGCTGGTGCCCGCCTTTCCCACAGTGGGGAGTCGTGAGGCCTATGGGGTAGTGACTATTCCTGTAGCAGGACACCCCACTGACTTTTTGGTGGACACTGGTGCGGCCACCTCTGTAATTGCAGCAAAGAACCTGCCTCCTGAGGTCCAGATCTCCTCTGATGCCCTAAATTGTATTGGGGTTGAGGGTCGCATACATAAGTCGCCCCTCACTGTACCAATTAATGCTGGTCCCTTTCCTGACTTGATGATCCGTTTCCTTGTTTCTGACACCTGCCCAGTTAATCTATTGGGAGCAGACTTACTTCAACTGATGCGGGCCAACATTCAGTTCTCCTCTGAAGGTATGGAGCTTAATTTACAGGATCCAGGATCGGAAGATGGGATCATTTACCGATGTGCATTGAAGGCCCTCCCTATTCTGATGATGTCTTTATCCAAGCCTTCTTTATTTTTGGATTCATCTGTATTTTCTAACCTCCCTCCAGGACTTTGGTCACAAGGACCAGATGATGTTGGCCTCCTTCCTGTTCCCCCAGTGCATGTGTACCTGAAGGATGGAGTCCCCTACCCTAGACTCCCACAGTATCCCCTCAAAGCTGGTCAAGAAGATGGACTGAAGGCTCAAATACAGTCTCTTTTAAACGCAGGGGTACTCGTCTCCTGCGTCTCTCCCTGCAACACCCCTCTTTTTCCTGTGAAGAAGAAGTCCAAGAAAGGAGAACCGCAGAGATATCGATTGGTGCAAGATCTCCGAGCTGTTAATGCAGCCACTATCCTGGAAACACCAGTGGTTCCCAAACCCCCAAAACCTTCTTTCCAGATGCCCCCCCGCCCC
>JAODAL010075105.1:0-14125 GCA_025379985.1 Phyllomedusa bahiana
GTTTTATAAGAAAAAGAGGGTTACAGCGAGAACGGGGTTTTGCAGCCATCTAATGTAAAGGAAGGGGAAAAGTGGCGGGAAATTTTGACAAAAGGGGAAAAGTGGTGCAAACAATCTATATGTGACAAGGAAGGGCATGAACATATTCTTTATGGACGAGGGGTGGGGGTGGTCTATATTTAAGGGAGGGGGGCAGTGCATTGGTCTATAGGTGATAGAGGAGGAGGCGTGCCCCATGGCCCTTATGTGAGGGGGGGGGGGGGGGGCGTTTTGCAGCACCTTTTAAGAAAACGCAAAGATTTGGGGGGCTATTGGGTAAGGGGGGGGATGAAAATTATGCCTAGTGTGACAGAGAAGGGGGCATGGGTGGGGATGTTTTTCTGACCTTCATTCCTGTGGTTTTTGGTCTAAGGATCCTGTGAAGGGCTCTTTTGGGTCCCTGCGAAAAATGGGCCCCCTTATTTTTAAACCTCCTTTAAATTCCGGCGTTGGCCCCTGCAGCCCGGGGAGGGGGGGTGGGGGTGGAGTTGTGGGGAACGATCCCCCCAAGACCCCCCTTAGAGGGGGCGGGTACATTGGCACCCACATTTAACCTGTCCAGGGCTGTGGGGGTGGATGTTGTGGGGGGTCGAACCATCCATCCCAAAATCGCTCCACGTTTCCCGAACTCAGCATTGGGGGGGGAGTCGGAGCCGCCTCCAAACTCGCTCCACTGTGCCCGAACCAGCATGGACGGAGAGTCCGAACCGTCCCCCCCAAACTCGCTCCACTGTGCCCTGCACTCCTTTTGCGGGGAGTCGGAACTTCCCATCCAAACTCACTCCACTGGCCCGCACTCAGCAGTGGGCGGGATCGGAAACCCTCTCATCCAAACTCGCTCCCTGTGCCCTGAACTCAGCAGTGTGGAGGGATCGGGGCCCTCATCCAAACTCCCCCCCACGTGCCCTGAAATCAGCATGTGACGGAGAGCGAAAACCGTCCTCCCAACTCGCTCCACTGTCCCTGCACTCACATGTACGGGGAGTCGGAACTGTCTCATCCAAACTACTCCACTTTCCCTGCACCACATGTGGCGGGGAGTCGGAACCATCTCATCCAAACTCGCTCCACTGTGCCCTGAACTCAGCAGCGTGGCGGGGAGTCGGAGCCGTCTCCACCACACTCGCTCCACTGGGCCCTGAACTCTGCAGTGTGACGGAGAGTCGGACCCGTCTCATCCAAACTCGCTCCACTGTGCCCCGCACTCAGCAGTGTGACGGGGAGTCGGAACTGTCTCATCCAAACTCACTCCACTGTGCCCTGCACTCAGCAGTGTGGCGGGGAGTCGGAACCATCTCATCCAAACTCGCTCCACTGTGCCCTGAACTCAGCAGTGTGGCGGGGAGTCGGAGCTGTCTCATCCAAACTCACTCCACTGTGCCCTGCACTCAGCAGTGTGACGGGGAGTCAGAACCGTCTCATCCAAACTCGCTCCACTGTGCCCTGCACTCAGCAGTGTGGCGGGGAGTCGGAACCATCTCATCCAAACTCGCTCCACTGTGCCCTGCACTCAGCAGTGTGGCGGGGAGTCGGAACCGTCTCATCCAAACTCGCTCCACTGTGCCCTGTACTCAGCAGTGTGACGGGGAGTCGGAACCGTCTCATCCAAACTCGCTCCATTGTGCCCTGCACTCAGCAGTGTGACGGGGAGTCGGAACCGTCTCATCCAAACTCGCTCCATTGTGCCCTGCACACAGCAGTGTGGCGGGGAGTTGGAACCGTCTCAACCAAACTCACTCCACTGTGCCCTGCACTCAGCAGTGTGGTGGATGGATATTTATATATAAATTAGATTCCAGTTGTTGTCCTAAGACGCGGGCTCTACGACTGAATTGTAATTGTGCTGCAGTGAACTCTGTAATCCCCGCCCTGAGGTGGCGCTGGGTGAGGGGCTCTGGAGGCCCTCCCGCTGGATTGATAAGCACATTTATTATTGCCGGCGGCCGCGCTTTACTCCACGGTTATTATGTGTTTTAACCATTTCTATACTTTGTCTGGCAAGAGGGGTGTGGCCATGGTAAAGGGGCGTGGCTCAGAGTGCACTGCGGGGCGCCAAGGTTAGGCGCAATTAGTAAGTCAACTAATAGAAGGTGCAAAGTCAGGCTGGACAGTCATAAAATGCGCCTCGAGGAGCACAGCGTGGGCGAGTCTGCCCCAGTCTCCATGATTAAAGCCGTCTAACAGGAAGTCTGTCTGTTACCATAGCAACCAATCACAGCTCACAGCGACCAATCAAAGGACAGCTTTCATTTTTGCATAGCAGCATAAGAAATGTAAGCTGCACTCTGATTGGTTGCAGTGAGCGATGGTTGGTTGCCCTGACCTGTGATTGGTTACAGTGAGTAGTGGTTGGTTGCACTGACCTGTGATTGGTTGCACTGACCTGTGGTTGGTTGCACTGACCTGTGGTTGGTTGCACTGACTTGTGATTGGTTGCACTTAACTGTGACTGGTTGCTGTGGACACACTGACTGTCGGAAATCATTGATAACTGAGTATCGTATTAGTATTTTCTGTTAGTGCTTCTAAGTACATATTTAGTAGCGTTTCCTGTCAATTATTAGAGCTGGTAGTATTAGTATTAGAGCTGGTAGTGAACCCCCCCCAGGGGGGGGGCTGTGACTTCCTCTGAAGCCCCCCCCCCAGTGGCGGGGTTGTGACTGCCGCTGAAGCTCCAGGGGCAGGACTGTGACTACCTCTGAAGCTCCAGGGGCGGGGCTGTGACTACCTCTGAAGCTCCAGGGGCGGGGCTGTGACTACTTCTGAAGCTCCAGGGGCGGGGCTGTGACTACCTCTGAAGCTCCAGGGGCGGGGCTGTGATTACTTCTGAAGCTCCAGGGGCGGGGCTGTGATTACCTCTGAAGCTCCAGGGGCGGGGCTGTGACTACCTCTGATGCTCCAGGGGCTGGGCTGTGACTACCTCTGATGCTCCGGGGCTGGCTGTGACTACTTCTTGAAGCTCCAGGGCGGGGCTGTGACTACCTCTGATGCTCCAGGGGCGGGCTGTGACTACTTCTGAAGCTCCAGGGGCGGGGCTGTGATTACCTCTGAAGCTCCAGGGGCGGGGCTGTGACTACCTCTGATGCTCCAGGGGCGGGGCTGTGACTACCACTGAAGCTCCAGGGGCGGGGCTGTGATTACTTCTGAAGCTCCAGGGGTGGGGCTGTGATTACCTCTGAAGCTCCAGGGGCTGGGCTGTGACTACTTCTGAAGCTCCAGGGGCGGGGCTGTGACTACCTCTGAAGCTCCAGGGGCGGGGCTGTGACTACTTCTGAAGCTCCAGGGGCGGGGCTGTGACGACCTCTGATGCTCCAGGGGCGGGGCTGTGACTACCTCTGAAGCTCCAGGGGCGGGGCTGTGATTACTTCTGAAGCTCCAGGGGTGGGGCTGTGATTACCTCTGAAGCTCCAGGGGCTGGGCTGTGACTACTTCTGAAGCTCCAGGGGCGGGGCTGTGACTACCTCTGATGCTCCAGGGGCGGGGCTGTGACTACTTCTGAAGCTCCAGGGGCGGGGCTGTGACTACCAGTGAAACTCATATTTTATTTGTTTTTTCTCAGGCTTTCAGTATCCAGAGATCAGCGACCTGACTGACCATGGCGACCCCACCGCCGGACAGGTGACCTTCCTTCTACACCTTGCTGACCATTGGTGGGCGGAGCTATAGTACTAACATGGTGTCCTGTCTTGTAGCACATGGGCGGTATAATACCCCCGGGGGCAGGGAGAAGAGGGTACATGGGGACTAGAGGGCAGAGGACACTATAATACCCCCCGGGGCTGGGAGATGAGAGGACATGGGTACTAGAGGGCAGAGGACACTATAATACCCCGGGGGCAGGGAGATGAGGGGACATGGGGACTAGAGGGCAGAGGACACTATAATACCCCCCGGGGGCAGGGAGAAGAGGGGACATGGGGACTAGAGGGCAGAGGACACTATAATACCCCCCGGGGGCAGGGAGAAGAGGGGACATGGGGACTAGAGGGCAGAGGGCACTATAATACCCGCCGGGGGCAGGGAGATGAGGGGACATGGGGACTAGAGGGCAGAGGACACTATTATACCCCGGGGGCAGGGAGATGAGGGGACATGGGTACTAGAGGGCAGAGGACACTATAATACCCCCCCGGGGGCAGGGAGATGAGGGGACATGGGACAAGAGGGCAGAGGACACTATAATACCCCCGGGGGCAGGGAGAAGAGGGGACCGGGGGACTAGAGGGCAGAGGACACTATAATACCCCGGGGGCAGGGAGATGAGGGGACATGGGGACTAGAGGGCAGAGGACACTATAATACCCCGGGGGCAGGGAGATGAGGGGACATGGGGACTAGAGGGCAGAGGACGTTATAATACCCCGGGGGCCGGGAGATGAGGGGACATGGGGACTAGAGGGCAGAGGACACTATAATACCCCGGGGGCTGGGAGATGAGGGGACATGGGGACTAGAGGGCAGAGGACGCTATAACACCCCGGGGGCAGGGAGATGAGGGGACATGGGGACTAGAGGGCAGAGGGCACTATAATACCCCGGGGGCAGGGAGATGAGGGGACATGGGGACTAGAGGGCAGAGGGCACTATAATACCCCGGGGGCAGGTAGATGAGGGGACATGGGGACTAGAGGGCAGAGGAACTTATAATACCCCGGGGGAGATGGACAGGGACTAGAGGGCAGGAGGACACTATTATACCCCGGGGGCTAGGAGATGAGGGGCAGAGGACGCTATAATACCCCGGGGGCAGGGAGATGAGGGGACATGGGTACTAGAGGGCAGAGGACACTATTATACCCCGGGGCAGGGAGATGAGGGACATGGTCTAGGGCAGAGGACACTATAATACCCCCCGGGCGCAGAGAGAAGAGGGCACATGGGGACTAGAGGGCAGAGGACACTATAATACCCCCCGGGGGCAGGGAGATGAGGGGACATGGCTACTAGAGGGCAGAGGACACTATAATACCCCCCGGGGGCAGGGAGAAGAGGGGACATGGGGAATAGAGGGCAGAGGGCACTATTATACCCCGGGGGCAGGGAGATGAGGGGACATGGGGACTAGAGGGCAGAGGACACTATTATACCCCGGGGCAGGGAGATGAGGGGACATGGGTACTAGAGGGCAGAGGACACTATTATACCCCGGGGGCAGAGAGATGAGGGGACATGGGGACTAGAGGGCAGAGGGCACTATTATACCCCGGGGGCAGAGAGATATGGGTACATACTGTCACTGGAGGGGCCCCTGTAATCATTACTGGCGCTGTTAACCCTTTACCTCTCACCCTCAGGTACAAGGGCGTCTGGCTCATCTTCTTCATGCTCGGACTCGGCACCTTGTTACCCTGGAACTTCTTCATGACGGCAACAATGGTGAGTGAGCGGCTACAACCGCAGGTGGGGCCCCCAGGGACAGTTGTAGGGCCACAGTGACTGCACCAGCAGAATAGTGAGCGCAGCTCTGGAGGATAATACAGGATGTAACTCAGGGTCAGTACAGGATAAGTAATGTATGTACAGTGACTGCACCAGCAGAATAGTGAGCGCAGCTCTGGAGGATAATACAGGATGTAACTCAGGATCAGTACAGGATAAGTAATGTATGTGCAGTGACTGCACCAGCAGAATAGTGAGCGCAGCTCTGGAGTATAATACAGGATGTAACTCAGTATCAGTACAGGATAAGTAATGTATGTACAGTGACTGCACCAGCAGAATAGTGAGTGCAGCTCTGGAGGATAATACAGGATGTAACTCAGTATCAGTACAGGATAAGTAATGTATGTACAGTGACTGCACCAGCAGAATAGTGAGTGCAGCTCTGGAGGTAATACAGGATGTAACTCAGGATCAGTACAGGATAAGTAATGTATGTACAGTGACTGCACCAGCAGAATAGTGAGTGCAGCTCTGGGGATAATACAGGATGTAACTCAGGATCAGTACAGGATAAGTAATGTATGTACAGTGACTAGCACAGCAGAATAGTGAGCGCAGCTCTGAAGGATAATACAGGATGTAACTCAGGATCAGTACAGATAAGTAATGTATGTACAGTGACGGCACCAGCAGAGTAGTGAGTGCAGCTCTGGAGGTAATACAGGATGTAACTCAGGATCAGTACAGGATAAGTAATGTATGTACAGTGACTGCACCAGCAGAATAGTGAGTGCAGCTCTGGAGGATAATACAGGATGTAACTCAGGATCAGTACAGGAAAGTAATGTATGTACAGTGACTGCATCAGCAGAATAGTGAGTGCAGCTCTGGAGGATAATACAGGATGTAACTCAGGATCAGTACAGGATAAGTAATGTATGTACAGTGACGGCACCAGCAGAGTAGTGAGTGCAGCTCTGGAGGATAATACATGATCTGTACAGGATAATGTATGTACACTGCAGTGTTTGGATCGGTACATACAGGTCATCTGCGGAGCTGTGGCCTCGCCCCTATGGGGTGTTTCTTTTCTGGGGTGCTGCGGTCCTGAGGGTGTGCTGGATGAGGGCAGCCCGCCTCCTGTTGGTCACTTTCACTTATTGCAGTGTCTTCCTCCAGTATTTCACCAGTTGTCTGGCGGACGATGACTTTGCCTCCCTGAATGTGTCGCGTGCGTTCAGCGCTAATGGCTCCGACATGAGGGCGCTGGAGCCGCCGCGGACCCCCCTGCAGAGCAAGTTCAACAACGTGATGACCCTGTGCGCTATGCTGCCCCTGCTGATCTTCACCTGCCTGAACTCCATCGTGCACCGCCGGTGAGTGGCGACCCCCGCAATGGCGGCGCACGTGTGGCCTCCTCCTAACCTGCCGTCTCTCATCTGTCTAGAGTGTCGCAGAACATTCGCATCGCCGGCAGCCTCGTCGCCATCTTCATGGTCTTCCTGCTGACCGCCATCTTTGTCAAAATCACCTTCTCACCGGTCACGTTCTTCACGTTAACTATGATCAAAATCGTCTTCATCAACTGTGAGTCTCTGCCCCTCGCCCTCTCGCCTGTCTCTGCCCCTCGCCCTCTCGCCTGTCTCTGCCCCTCGCCCTCTCGCCTGTCTCTGCCCCTCGCCCTCTCGCCTGTCTCTGCCCCTCGCCCTCTCGCCTGTCTCTGCCCCTTGCCCTCTCGCCTGTCTCTGCCCCTCCCCTCTCTCGTCTGTCTCTGCCCCGCGCTCTGACCTCTCGCCTGTCTCTGCCCCGCTCTCTGACCTCTCGCCTGTCTCTGCCCCGCTCTCTGACCTCTCGTCTGTCTCTGACCCGCGCTCTGACCTCTCGTCTGTCTCTTCCCCGCTCTCTGTCGTCTCGTTTGTCTCTGCCTCTCCCTCTGACCTCTAGTTTGTCTCTGCCCCTCCCCTCTCTTGTCTGTCTCTGACCCCCTCGCCTGTCTCTGCCCCTCCCCTCTCTCGTCTGTCTCTGCCCCGCTCTGTGACCTCTCGCCTGTCTCTGCCCAGCTCTCTGACCTCTCGCCTGTCTCTGACCCGCTCACTGTCCTCTCGCCGGTCTCTGCCCCTCGCGCCTCTCGCCTGTCTCTGCCCCTCGCGCCTCTCGCCTGTCTCTGCCCCTCCCGCCTCTCGCCTGTCTCTGCCCCTCCCGCCTCGCGTCTGGCTCTGCCCCTCGCCCTCTCGTCTGTCTCTGCCCCGCTCTCTCGCCTGTCTCTGCCCCTCGCGCCTCTCGCCTGTCTCTGCCCCTCGCGCCTCTCGCCTGTCTCTGCCCCTCCCCACCTCTCGTCTGTCTCTGCCCCTCCCCCCTCTCGTCTGTCTCTGCCCCTCCCCCTGACCTCTCGCCTGTCTCTGCCCCCGCGCCTCTCGCCTGTCTCTGCCCCTCGCGCCTCTCGCCTGTCTCTGCCCCTCGCGCCTCTCGCCTGTCTCTGCCCCCCGCCTCTTGTGTCTCTGCCCCTCCCGCCTCTCGTCTGTCTCTGCCCCTCCCCTCCCTCGTCTGTCTCTGCCCCTCCCCCCTCTCGTCTCTCTCTGACCCCCTCGCCTGTCTCTGCCCCTCCCCTCTCTCGTCTGTCTCTGACCCCCTCGCCTGTTTCTGCCCCGCTCTCTGACCTCTCTTCTGTCTCATACCCGCTCTCTGAACTCAAGTCTGTCTCTGCCCCGCGCTCTGACCTCTCGCCTGTCTCTTCCCCGCTCTCTGAGCTCTCGTCTGTCTCTTCCCCGCTCTCTGACCTCTCGTCTGTCTCTTCCCCGCTCTCGGACCTCTCGTCTGTCTCTCCCCCGCGCTCTGACCTCTCGTCTGTCTCTGACCCGCGCTCTGACCTCTCGTCTGTCTCTTCCCCGCTCTCTGACCTCTCGTCTGTCTCTTCCCCGCTCTCTGAGCTCTCGTCTGTCTCTGCCCCTCTCCCCTCTCATCTGTCTCTGCCCCTCCCGCCTCTCGTCTGTCTCTGCCCCTCCCCCCTCTCGTCTGTCTCTGACCCCCTCGCCTGTCTCTGCCCCTCCCCTCTCTCGTCTGTCTCTGACCCCCTCGCCTGTTTCTGCCCCGCTCTCTGACCTCTCGTCTGTCTCTGCCCCGCTCTCTGACCTCTCGTCTGTCTCTGCCCCGCTCTCTGACCTCTCGACTGTCTCTGACCTCGCCCCTCGTCTGTCTCACTGCCCCCTCGTCTGTCTCACTGCCCCCCTCGTCTGTCTCACTGCCCCCTCGTCTGTCTCACTGCCCCCCTCGTCTGTCTCACTGCCCCCCTCGTCTGTCTCACTGCCCCCTCGTCTGTCTCACTGCCCCCTCGTCTGTCTCACTGCCCCCCTCGTCTGTCTCACTGCCCCCCTCGTCTGTCTCACTGCCCCCCTCGTCTGTCTCACTGCCCCCCTCGTCTGTCTCACTGCCCCCCTCGTCTGTCTCACTACCCCGCTCGTCTGTCTCACTGTCCCGCTCTCTGACCTCTCGCCTGTCTCTGCCCCGCTCTCTGACCTCTCGTCTGTCTCTGCCTCACCCCTATCTGTCTCTGCCCGCTCGATTGTCTATGGCCGCTGTCTGTCTCTTCCCCGCTCTCTGACCTTGTTCTCTCCCGTCTCGACCTCTTGTCTCGCCCCGCGCTCTGACCTCTCGTCTGTCTCTGCCCTCACCCCTAGTCTGTCTCACTGCCCCGCTCGATTGTCTTACTGGCCCGCTCGTCTGTCTCTTCCCCGCTCTCTGACCTTTCGTCTGTCTCTGCCCCGCTCTCTGACCTCTCGCCTGTCTCTGCCCTCACCCCTAGTCTGTCTCACTGCCCCGCTCGATTGTCTTACTGGCCCGCTCGTCTGTCTCTTCCCCGCTCTCTGACCTCTCGTCTGTCTCTTCCCCGCTCTCTGACCTCTCGTCTGTCTCTGCCCCGCGCTCTGACCTCTCGTCTGTCTCTGCCCTCACCCCTAGTCTGTCTCACTGCCCCGCTCGATTGTCTTACTGGCCCGCTCGTCTGTCTCTTCCCCGCTCTCTGACCTCTCGTCTGTCTCTTCCCCGCTCTCTGACCTCTCGTCTGTCTCTGCCCCGCTCTCTGACCTCTCGCCTGTCTCTGCCCTCACCCCTAGTCTGTCTCACTGCCCCGCTCGATTGTCTTACTGGCCCGCTCGTCTGTCTCTTCCCCGCTCTCTGACCTCTCGTCTGTCTCTTCCCCGCTCTCTGACCTCTCGTCTGTCTCTTCCCCGCTCTCTGACCTCTCGTCTGTCTCTTCCCCGCTCTCTGACCTCTCGTCTGTCTCTTCCCCGCTCTCTGACCTCTCGTCTGTCTCTTCCCCGCGCTCTGACCTCTCGTCTGTCTCTTCCCCGCGCTCTGACCTCTCGTCTGTCTCTTCCCCGCGCTCTGACCTCTCGTCTGTCTCTTCCCCGCGCTCTGAGCTCTCGTCTGTCTCTTCCGCGCTCTCTGAGCTCTCGACTGTCTCTTCCCGCCCTCTGCGCTCTCGTCTGTCTCTGCCGCGCTCTCTGAGCTCTCGTCTGTCTCTTCCCCGCGCTCTGACCTCTCGTCTGTCTCTGCCCCGCTCTCTGACCTCTCGTCTGTCTCTTCCCCGCTCTCTGACCTCTCGTCTGTCTCTGCCCCGCTCTCTGACCTCTCGTCTGTCTCTGCCCCGCGCTCTGACCTCTCGTCTGTCTCTGCCCCTCGTCTGTCTCTTCCCCGCTCTCTGACCTCTCGTCTGTCTCTTCCCCGCTCTCGGACCTCTCGTCTGTCTCTGCCCTTGCCTCTCCTCTGTCTCTGCCCCGCTCTCTGACCTCTCGTCTGTCTCTGCCCTCGCCTCTCCTCTGTCTCTGCCCCGCGCTCTGACCTCTCGTCTGTCTCTTCGCCGCTCTCTGACCTCTCGTCTGTCTCTGCCCCGCGCTCTGACCTCTCGCCTGTCTCTTCCCCGCTCTCTGAGCTCTCGTCTGTCTCTGCCCCTCGTCTGTCTCTTCCCCGCTCTCTGACCTCTCGTCTGTCTCTTCGCCGCTCTCTGAGCTCTCGTCTGTCTCTTCGCCGCTCTCTGACCTCTCGTCTGTCTCTTCCCCGCTCTCTGACCTCTCGTCTGTCTCTTCGCCGCTCTCTGAGCTCTCGTCTGTCTCTTCGCCGCTCTCTGAGCTCTCGTCTGTCTCTTCCCCGCTCTCTGACCTCTCGTCTGTCTCTGCCCCGCTCTCTGACCTCTCGTCTGTCTCTTCCCCGCGCTCTGACCTCTCGTCTCTTCCCCGCTCTCTGACCTCTCGTCTGTCTCTTCCCCGCTCTCTGACCTCTCTCGTCTGTCTCTTCCCCGCTCTCTGACCTCTCTCGTCTGTCTCTTCCCCGCTCTCTGACCTCTCGTCTGTCTCTTCCCCGCGCTCTGACCTCTCGTCTGTCTCTTCCCCGCGCTCTGACCTCTCGTCTGTCTCTGACCCGCTCTCTGACCTCTCGTCTGTCTCTGACCCGCTCTCTGACCTCTCGTCTGTCTCTTCCCCGCTCTCTGACCTCTCGTCTGTCTCTGACCCGCTCTCTGACCTCTCGTCTGTCTCTGACCCGCGCTCTGACCTCTCGTCTGTCTCTTCCCCGCGCTCTGACCTCTCGTCTGTCTCTGACCCGCTCTCTGACCTCTCGTCTGTCTCTGCCCCGCTCTCTGACCTCTCGTCTGTCTCTGCCCCGCGCTCTGACCTCTCGTCTGTCTCTGACCCGCTCTCTGACCTCTCGTCTGTCTCTGACCCGCTCTGTGACCTCTCGTCTGTCTCACTGCCCCGCTCTGTGACCTCTCGCCTGTCTCTGCCCCGCTCTGTGACCTCTCGACTGTCTCTGACCCCGCTCTGTGACCTCTCGCCTGTCTCTGCCCCGCTCTGTGACCTCTCGCCTGTCTCTGACCCGCTCTCTGACCTCTCGCCTGTCTCTGCCCCGCGCTCTGACCTCTCGTCTGTCTCTGCCCCGCTCTTGACCCCTCGTCTGTCTCTGCCGCTCTCTGACCTCTCGTCTGTCTTGCCTCGCTCTCTGACCTCTGTCTGTCTTGCCCCGCGCTCTGACCTCTCGTCTGTCTCTGCCCCGCGCTCTGACTCTGTCTGTCTCTGACCCGCTTGACCTCTCGTCTGTCTCGACCCTCTTGAAATCTCGTCTGTCTCTGCCCCGCTCTCTGACCTCTCGTCTGTCTCTTTCCCCGCTCTCTGACCTCTCGTCTGTCTCTGACCCGCTCGCTGACCTCTCGTCTGTCTCTGACCCGCTCTCTGACCTCTTTGTCTGCTCTGACCCGCCCCTCTGACCTCTCGTCTGTCACTGACCCCGCTTTTGACCTCTCGTTGTCTCTGACCCGCTCTCTGACCTCTCGTCTGTCTCTGACCCGCGCTCTGACCTCTCGTCTGTCTCTGACCCGCGCTCTGACCTCTCGTCTGTCTCTGACCCGCTCTCTGACCTCTCGTCTGTCTCTGACCCGCGCTCTGACCTCTCGTCTGTCTCTTCCCCGCTCTCTGACCTCTCGTCTGTCTCTTCCCCGCGCTCTGACCTCTCGTCTGTCTCTGACCCGCGCTCTGACCTCTCGTCTGTCTCTTCCCTGCTCTCTGACCTCTCGTCTGTCTCTGACCCGCGCTCTGACCTCTCGTCTGTCTCTGACCCGCTCTCTGACCTCTCGTCTGTCTCTGACCCGCGCTCTGACCTCTCGTCTGTCTCTGACCCGCGCTCTGACCTCTCGTCTTCTTTTCCCCCGCGCTCTGCCCTTTCTCTCGTCTCTGCCCGCTCTCTGACCCTTCTTGTCTCGCCCCCGCCTGACCTCTGCTTCCTGCCCCGCGCTCTGACCTCTCTTCTCTGACCCGCTCCTGACCTCTCGTCGTCTCTGCCCGCGCTCGCCCTCTCGTCTTCTCTCCCCCGCTCTGACCTCTCCCTGTCTCTGACCCCTCTCTGACCTCCGCCTGCTCTTCCCCGCTCTCTGACCTCTCGTCTGTCTCTGCCCCGCTCTCTGACCTCTCGTCTGTCTCTGCCCCGCTCTGTGACCTCTCGCCTGTCTCTGACCCGCTCTCTGACCTCTCGTCTGTCTCTTCCCCGCTCTCTGACCTCTCGTCTGTCTCTGCCCCGCGCTCTGACCTCTCGTCTGTCTCTGCCCCGCGCTCTGACCTCTCGTCTGTCTCTGCCCCGCGCTCTGACCTCTCGTCTGTCTCTGCCCCGCGCTCTGACCTCTCGTCTGTCTCTGACCCGCTCTCTGACCTCTCGTCTGTCTCTGACCCGCTCTCTGAGCTCTCGTCTGTCTCTTCCCCGCGCCTGACCCCCTCGTTTTGTCTCTGCCCAGCGCTCTGACCTCTCGTCTGTCTCTGCCCGCTTCTGACCTCTCGTCTGCCCTTCTGACCTCTCGCCTGTCTCTGACCCCTCTGACCTATCGTCTGTCTCTTCCCCGCTCTCTAAACCTCTCGTCTGTCTCTGACCCCTCTCCTCTCGATGCCTTCTCGTCTGTCTCTGACCTCTCGTCTGTCTCTGACCCGCTCTCTGACCTCTCGTCTGTCTCTGACCCGCTCTCTGACCTCTCGTCTGTCTCTGACCCGCTCTCTGACCTCTCGTCTGTCTCTTCCCCGCTCTCTGACCTCTCGTCTGTCTCTTCCCCGCTCGCTGACCTCTCGTCTGTCTCTCACTCCGCAGCCTTTGGCGCTCTCCTCCAGGGCAGTCTCTTTGGATTGGCCGCCCTCTTCCCAGCCAGTTACACGGCTCCGATCATGAGCGGTCAGGGTTTTGCGGGGACATTTGCCGCTTTCTCCATGATCTGCGCAATAGCCAGTAAGTACCCCCGCCCCCGACTGTCATGTGACTCCAGGGGGAGGGGCAAGAGGGCAACTACATGACAGCCAGCAATACTGCAAAGGGTTACTAATAATCCATTACCTGCAGTGCCCCCTATAATCCCTGTGTGGGGGGGATGATATAATAATACGGCTCCTCCGGTGGTGATGTTGTAATAATCTGACTCCTCCCTCTTTGGGGGGGATGATTTTATAATCCGGCTCCTCCCTCTCTGGGGGGATGATATAATAATCCGGCTCCTCCCTCTCTGGGGGGATGGTGTAATAACCCGGCTCCTCCCTCTCTGGGGGGATGATATAATACTCCGGCTCCTCCCTCTCTGGGGGGATGATATAATACTCCGGCTCCTCCCTCTCTGGGGGGATGATATAATACTCCGGCTCCTCCCTGTGGGGGTGATGATATAATACTCCGGCTCCTCCCTCTCTGGGGGGATGATATAATACTCCGGCTCCTCCCTGTGTGGGTGATGATATAATACTCCGGCTCCTCCCTCTCTGGGGGGATGATATAATACTCCGGCTCCTCCCTCTCTGGGGGGATGATGTAATACTCCGGCTCCTCCCTCTCTGGGGGGATGATATAATACTCCGGCTCCTCCCTGTGGGGGTGATGATATAATAATCCGGCTCCTCCCTCTCTGGGGGGATGGTGTAATACTCCGGCTCCTCCCTGTGTGGGGGGATGATATAATACTCCGGCTCCTCCCTGTGGGGGTGATGATATAATACTCCGGCTCCTCCCTGTGTGGGTGATGATATAATACTCCGGCTCCTCCCTCTCTGGGGGGATGATATAATACTCCGGCTCCTCCATGTGTGTTTTATGATTTAATACTCCGGCTCCTCCCTGTGTGGGTGATGATATAATAATCCGGCTCCTCCCTCTCTGGGGGGGATGATGTAATACTGGGGCCCCCTCTCTGGGGGGG
>JAODAL010075106.1:0-14124 GCA_025379985.1 Phyllomedusa bahiana
TTTTTTAATGGGGGCTTTTTATGGGGGTCCTAACATACAGGTAAAACAAAGTCACTTTAGAACTGGACGGGTCCCTAAAAATCGTAATTCAAATTTTTTTGAAAATTTGAAAATTATACTAAATTTATAAGCCCCCAATTCTAAAAAAAAAAAAACATTTAAAAAAATTAGCCAAACAACAGCAGACATATGGTAGATGCTATTATAAACTATTTTGAGTGGAATAACATCTGCCCTTACATGCAAAATTTTTAATTTTAAAATTTGGTAAATTTTTAAAATTTTTCACCAAATTTTGATATTTTTTCACAAAAAACAATCATTTTTTTGGAAAAAAATTTTTACTATCTTAAAACAAAAATGTTCACAAAAAAAATCTCGAATCCTGGATAGGTGAAAGTGTCAAAAAGTTTTCTCACATAAAGTGACACAGACAATTTAAAAATGGGGCGTGTCAGGAAGGCCAAAAACTGGCTCCCGGTAAGGGGTTAAAAAAATTTTAATACTGTTTTTCCCCCGGGAAAACCCTATTGCAATTCCCTTTGTACCCGCCCTGGCAAAAATCTTGTTCGGGATTTACGCTTTATTGTAAAAAAGGGGTTTCTGCCTTTACTGAAATTTTTTTACCCAATAAAAGATTTTTTGATTAATACTTCGCCCTGGCGCACGCCAAAATTTTTCAGAGCGCCCATCTCCAAAACTATAAGGGGAAAATACCGCACCTGATTGGCCGAATCCCAACCCCCGCTACTCAGCCAATCAGCTCTTTTCTGCATTTTTGCTGTATTTTGAATTGTCCCGCCTTTGATTCTATTGGTCAATAGTTCTCCATAGGTTAGAATGGGCCACGTCGCTCCTATTCTGATTGGCCGGGTTTTCTGCCGAACATGAAAAGCTTTCAGAATTTTGAATTACTGTAAATTTTTCCCCGGGAATTTCCAATATCCGAAAACTTGATATTGCGCCGTTCTAGATTTTGGAAAATATTTTTTTTTATGTAAATTTTATTTTTGAGGTTTTAGCTCTGTTTCTACGCTGTTTCCGCCTTTTTTTAAAGCGATTTTTTTTTGGGAATCCTCCTCCTCTGCACGGACGGAGCGCCCAATTTTCTTGGATCTTCTATCGCTTCCCCAGTTCCCATCCTGCTTCACTTCGCCTCGCCACATTTAAACCCCAAAAAAAAAACCCCTCTGCTTGTCGGAGCTCCGAGCGCTGCACTGCGCCCGCTTTGCCCACTCGCCTCGTACAGCCTCGGAGTTTTCGAGCGCCGCCCCGCCCCGCCCCCAAGCCTACCCCGCGCCCACACCGCGCCCATTCCCACCCCGGAACGCCACCCCGGCCCCCACCGCCCCATTGCCCGCCCCGGAACGCCTACACCCGCCCCCACACCGCGCCCTTTGCCCCCCGGAAAAAGCCCACCCCCTGCCCTTTGCCCCCCCAAAAGCCTACCCCGCGCCCACACCGCGCCCCTGCCCGCCCCCGGAACGCCTACCCCGCCCCAACACCGGCCCTTTGCCCCGCCCCGGAACGCCTACCCCGGCCCTTTGCCCCCCCGGAACGCCTACTCCCGCCCCACACCGCGCCCACTGCCCCCCCGGACGCCTACCCCCCCGCCCACCCCCGCCCCTTTGGCCCGCCCCAAAACGCCTCCCCCCGCCCCCTTTTGGCCCGCCCCGGAACGCCTACCCCGTCCCTTTTTGCCCGCCCCGGGAACCCTATTTTCCCGCCCCCAAAATACCGCGCCCACTCCCCGGGGCCCCAACGCCTACCCCGCCCACCCCCGCGCCCCTTTGCCCGCCCCCGGAACGCCTACCCCGTCCCCTTTGCCCCCCCCGGGAACGCCTACCCCGCGCCCAAAACCGTCCCCATTGCCCGCCCCGGAACCCTACCCCGCGGCCACACCGCGCCCACTGCCCGCCCCCAAAACGCCTACCCCCGCCCAAAAACCGGCCCATTGCCCGCCCCCGGAACGCCTCCCCCCCGCCCCCCCCACGCCCATTGCCCGCCCCCCTTCATGCGGGGGCGCAGCCGAAAGGGGGCGAAAACCCTGCGCCTAACACTGCAGTGAAACCCCAAAAAAAACAGGCGAAAAGCCCGATCATACATGTCGCCCTTAGATTTCTAAGCCCCACATTCCGGCCTCGGAGATTTCTACAACGAGCACCGGGCGACTTTTTTATTCTTACTTCATTCTGCTATATTGAGCGAAAACCCTCTTGCTCTGTGCTCCTCCCCCTAGACCTGTCCTCTGCCTTCTCCATTACTCTGTGCTCCTCCCCCCTAAACTGCCCCTCTGCCTTCCCTCCACTACCTGGCCCCCTCCTCCTAGACCGTCTCTGCCTTCTCCACTACCGTGCCCCCTCCTCCTAGCCCCTTCCCTTGCCTTCTCCTTACTCTGTGCTCCTCCTCTTAACTTTCCTCTCCCTTCCCATTCTCGGTGCTCCTCCTCCGAACGCCTCTCCCTTCCCTCCACTATCTGTGCCCTCCTCCTGACCGCCTCTCCCTTTTCTCCACTACTCTTTGCCCTCCTCCAGACCTGCCTCCCCTTCTCCTTACTCTGGCCCCTCCCCCTAGACCCTCCCTCCCTTCTCCTTTACTCTGTGCTCCTCCCCCAACCTGCCCCTCCCCTTCTCCATTACCTGGCTCCTCCCCTAGACCTGTCCTCTGCCTTCCCCAAATACTCTGTGCTCCTCCTCCTAACCTGCCTCTCCTTCTCCAAAAACTTTGCTCCTCCCCTAGCCTTCCTCTCCTTTCCTTACTCGGCTCCTCCTCCTAACCTTCCTCTGCCTTCTCCTTTACTCGGGCCCCCTCCTCCTAGACCTGTCCTCTCCCTTCTCCATACTCTGTGCCCCCCCTCCTAACCTGTCCTCTGCTTCCCCTTACTCTGTGCTCCCCTCTAGATCTGTCCCCGCCCCTCCATACCTTGCTCCTCCTCCTAACTTCCTCTCCCTTTCTCCTTGCCTGTGCTCCTCCTCCTAGACCTTCCTCTGCCTTTCTCCATACCCTGTGCTCCTCCCCCTAGACGTCCTCTGCCTTCTCCATTACTCTGTGCTCCTCCTCCTACACCTGTCCTCCGCCTCCTCCATTACTCTGTGCTCCTCCCCCTAGACCTGTCCTCCGCCTTCTCCATTACTCTGTGATTCTCCTCCTCTTAGACCTGTCCTCCGCCTCCTCCTTACTTTTCCTCCTCCCCCTAGACCTTCCTCTCCCTTCTCCATTACCTGTGCCCTCCTCCTAGATCTGTCCTCCGCCTCCCCCCATTACTCTGTGATTCTCCTCCTTTTAGACCGTCCCCGCCTCCTCCATTACCTGTGCTTCTCCCCCTAGACCGTCCCTGCCCTCCATTACTCTTTGCCCTCCCAAAGAACTGTCCTCTGCCTTTCCATTACCTGTCTCCTCCTCCTGACCTGTCCCCCCCTCCCCTTTACTCTGGCTCCTCCCCCCACCCCTGTCCCCTGCCTTCTCCATTACTCTGCGCTCCCCCTTCTAGACCTGTCCTCCCCCTTTCTCCAACTCTGTGCTCCCCCCTCCTAACCGTCCTCCGCCTCCCCTTTACTCTGTGCTCCCCCTCCTAGACCTGTCCTCCGCCTCCTCCATTACTCTGTGCTCCTCCTCCTAGACCTGCCCTCTGCCTTCTCCATTACTCGGCCCTCCTCCTAGCCCTTCCTCGCCTTCCCCCTACTCTGTGCCCTCCCCTACCTTCCTTGCTTCTCCATTATTTGTCCCCCTCCTAACCTGCCCCTCTGCCTTCCTTATTTTGTGCTCCTCCTCCAAACCTGTCCCCGCCTTCTCCTTACTCGTGCCCCTCCCCTAGCCCTGTCCTCCTGCTTCTCCATTACTCTGTCCCTCCTCCTAGACCTGTCCTCTCCTTCTCCATTCCCCCGGCTCCCCCTAGACCTGTCCTCTCCCTCTCCTTTACCGGGGCTCCTCCTCCTAACCGTCCTCTCCCTTTTTCCCTTATTCTGTGCTCCTCCTCCAACCTGTCCTCTCCCCTCCTTCCATTACTCGGGCCCTCCTCCTAGACCGGGCCTCTCCCTTTCTCCATTCTCTTGCTCCTCCCCTAGCCTTTCCCCTCTCCCTTCCATTATCTGTGCTCCTCCCCCCAAAACCGTCCTCTGCCCTCCCCCTTCTTGGCCCCTCCCCCTAGACCTGTCCTCTCCTTTTCTCCATTCTCGTGCTCCTCCTCCTAGACCTGCCCTCTCCCTTTTCCCCATTGCTCGTGCTCCCCCTCCTAGACCCTCCTCTGCCTTTCATTCTCGTGCTCCCCTCCTAGCCCCTTCCTCTCCCTTCCCACTACCTGTGCCCTCCTCCAGCCTGCCCCCTCGCCTCTCCTTACCCCTGCCGGGGCTGGGACACGGGGGGCCAAAGGGTGGGCGACCGCCGGGGCCCTACCCAGCCTACCCTAAGGGGCCGTCGGGCCCCGCCCTCCCCGGGGCTCCAGGCCGCTCCCGGGCCGAAGCCCGGGGGTCTCGTGACCGTTCTCGGAGCAGAGAGCAGCGCCCCCGCTCCGCAACATGGGGGGCCCGCCCCCCGGAGGACGCGGGATCCCCGGTGAGCTGCGGGGCCGACCAAGGGGGGCCCCCGCCGGGCCTCACAGGCTGAGGACCCGCCGGGGCCCCTGCGCCTCAGCTGGAGCGTCGCGATGAAGGAAAAGTCTCGCACGTTGCCTGTCCTCGGTAAGTTTTAATGTTGTTGTTTTTAAGTGCCCCCCTTTTCCCCCCAAAAGCCTGCCTTGGCCCCCCATAACCCGCCCCGCGACCCCCCTAATGCCTCCTTGGGCCCCAAAAAAGCCTTCCTTGGGCCCCCCTATACCTGCCCCGCGGCCCCCTAAAACCTGCTGTGCCCCCCAATTCCCTGTGGCCCCCCTATATCCTGCCTGGGCCCTAAATGCCCGCCTGCGACCCCCCAAAACCTCCGCGGCCCCCTATAGCCTCCTGGGGCCCCCATATGCCTGCCTGAGCCCCCATACCCTTCTTGGGCCCCCATAAAGCCTCCTGAGCCCCCCATAAACGGCTGCCCGTGGCCCCTATAATGCCTGCCTGCGGGCCCCCTAAAATACCTCCTTCCCGGCCCCAAACCCATAATGCCCCCTTGGGCCCCCATATTCGCCTTTGGCCCCCCCCCCCCCTACCCTGCCTGTTGGGCCCCCCAAACCTGCCTTGGCCCCTAAATGCCTGCCTGCGGCCCCCTAAATACCCCTGCGGCCCCCAAATGCCGCCTGCGGCCCCCCCAAAAGCCCGCCTGGTGCCCCCATAGCCTGCCCCGAGCCCCCCAACGCCTGCCTGTGGCCCCCATATGCCTCCTGTGCCCCCGTACGCCTGCCTGAGCCCCCACCCTGCCTGTGGCCCCCAAAACCCGCCTGTGGCCCCCATAAAACCCCGCCTGGTGCCCCCCCTAAAGCCTGCCGTGGCCCCCATAAAAACCCTCCCTGTGGGCCCCCAAAAACGCCTGCCTGAGTTCCCATAAAACGCCTGCCTGTGGGGCCCCTTCCGTCCTTGGCCCCTGTACGCCTGCCTGTGGCCCCCATAACACGCCTGCCTAGCCCCCAAAACGCCCCCTGGCCCCCCAAAAGCCTGCCCGTGGCCCTATACGCCCGCCCGTGGGCCCCCTTATGCCTGCCCGTGGCCCCCTAAAATCCCCCGCGGCCCCCATAATGCCCGCTGCGGCCCCCATAACCTCCTGTGGCCCCCTATTCCCGCCTGCAGCCCCTTAAAAACCCCCGCGGCCCCCTATAATCCGCCTTTTGGCCCCCCCATACCTGCCCGCAGCCCCCTAAAAATCCTGCCTGTGGGCCCCCTAAATCCTCCTGCGGCCCCCTATAAAGCCTGCCGTGGCCCCCTAACCGCCGTGGCCCCCATAAAACCGCCTTGGCCCCTATAAGCCTGCCTGCGGCCCCCTATATGCCTCCCGGTGCCCCCTAAAGCCCGCCGAGCCCCCAAAACCCCTTTCTGTGGGCCCATTTAAGCCTGCCTGTGCCCCCATACGGGTGCCCGTGGCCCCCCATAATACCTTCCGCGCCACCTATAATCCTGCCGTGGCCCCCCATATTTGCCTTGGCCCCCCCATACCGCCTGTGGCCCCCATATTCTGCCTGGGCCCCATATGCCTGCCTGGGCCCCTGTAAGGGTGCCCGTCCCCCAACGCCTCCTGGTGCCCCCAAAACGCCTGCCTGTGGCCCCAAAACGCCTGCCCCGTGGCCCCCATCCCCCTGCCGAGCCCCCCATAACCCTGCCTAGCCCCCCAAAACCCCGCCTGTGGCCCCAACGCCTGCCTGTGGCCCCGTAAAAGGCGCCTGGGCCCCTATATGCCTGCCTGTGGCCCCCATACGCCCCGTGGCCCCCAAAGCCTGCCTAAGCCCCCATAAACCCTGCCTGGGCCCCCTATATCCCCGCCTGTGGCCCCTAAAGCCTCCGCGGCCCCTATAAGCCCGCCTGCGGCCCCCCCATAATACCTGCCTCGGGGGCCCCCCCATAATACCTCCGCGGCCCCCCTATAATGCCTGCCGGGGCCCCCATATCCCGCCTGGTGCCCCCAAAATGCCTGCCGAGCCCCCATCCGCCGGTCGAGCCCCCATAAAAGGCTGCCTGTGGCCCCCCCTAAGCCCGCCGTGGCCCCCTACCCCCTGCCTGACCCCTGTACGGCTGCCTTTGGGCCCCTAATGCCTGCCTGGTGCCCCCAAAATTTAAAAGCCTGCCTGGGCCCCCATAACCCGCCTTGGCCCCCCAAACGCCGCCTGAGTTCCCATACGCCTGCCCCCCCCGTGGCCCCAAAAACCCGCCTGGGGGCCCCCATACCCTGCCCGTGGGCCCCTATAAGCCCGCCTGGGCCCCTATACCTGCCTGCTCCCCCATACACCTGCCTGAGCCCCCCTAAGCCTGCCTGTGGCCCCCCAAAACGCGCCGTGGCCCCCATAAAAGCCGCCTGAGGTCCCAACCTTGCCTGTGGCCCCTTAGCCTGCCTGGTGGCCCCAATAAAAGCCTGCCTGAGCCCCCATACGCCTCCTGAGGGCCCCTAACCCCCCTTGGCCCCCAAAACCCCCGCCTGTGGTCCCAACTCTTGCCTGTGGCCCTATAAAGCCTGCCTGGCCCCCTAAAACCTCTGCGGCCTACTATAAAGCCTGCCTGTGGCCCCCTATTCCTCCTGGGGCCCCCTATAAGCCTGCCTGTGGCCCCCTTATCCTGCCGCGGCCCCCTATAAGCCTGCCTGTGGCCCCCTAATTCTCCCGGGCCCCCATTCCCCTGTGGCCCTATAATCCTGCCTGCGGGCCCCTTAATGCCGCCGCGGCCCCCTTTAAAAACCGCCTGTGGCTCCTATATCCGCCTTGGCCCCCCTACGCCTGCCTGGCCCCTAAACCTCCTGGTGCCCCCCTACCCTGCCCGGGCCCCCAAAAAACCCCTGCCAAGCCCCCCAAAAAAGCCTGCCGTGGGCCCCCTCCCTGCCACCCCCATACGCCCCCTGTGCCCCCATTAACCCTGGCCCGTGGCCCCATACGCCTGCCTTGGCCCCATCGCCTGCCTGTGGCCCCCCGACGGCTGCCTTTGGCCCCCGTCGCCTGCCTGAGGTCCCTTTCGCCTGCCGAGGTCCCATAACGCCCCTGGGTCCCCCTACGCCGCCTTGGCCCCATAAAACCCGCCCAGGTCCCATAACCCTGCCTGAGCCCCTGTACGGCTGCCTGGCCCCTATAGCCGCCTTGGCCCCCAAAATCCTGCCTGTGGCCCCTAAACGCCGCCTGTGGCCCCATAAGTCGCCTGGGCCCCCATACGCCGGGCCCGACCCCCATAGGCCTGCCGTGGCCCCATAGGGCCCGCCCCGGGCCCCCCTAACGCCGCCGAGGTCCCATACGCCTGCCGGCCCCATATGCCTCCTGAGGCCCCAATACGCCTGCCTGTGGCCCCAAAACCCCTGCCGAGCCCCGTACGGGTGCCTTGCCCCTATAAAAGCCTGCCTAGCCCCATACCCTCCTGACCCCATTAAAAGCCCGCCTGTACCCCCTAACGCCTGCCTAAAAACCCCAGCTTATATTTGCCTTGGCCCCGCATATTCCGCCCCATGCCCCCATAAATTTTTATACCTCCTGACTGAGAGGGCATATTATATACCTGCTGACTAAGGGGACCTTTTATACCCAAAATTAAGAGTTGTGGGAAAAGTGGAATCAAGATGTTTTTTGTCCCAAAACCCCAGGGACGATATTGGCCGGAAGGGAATCAGCAGAAGGGGTGAACCGATGAAAGAAAAAAGGGGAAAGGAACGCGTGATCAAAAAGACGCCCGGGATTACTAAATGTAACTGCAGTGTAACACTATAGTCTTTCAGAGCGCTACATACACTGTATCCCACAATGGCCCCGTATGGCGGGGGTTATTTTCTGCGAGCGTCTACATCACTAGTACTACCCCATCTGGTCAAGTATGGGGGTGGTATAGTAACAGACCGTGAAAAACCCGGTACTACCACAATCGGGCCCTGTATGGCGGGGTAATGAATCCAGCCCGTGTACAAACGATAGTCACAGTGGGGGTGCTTGGTTTTAGGGTCTGGCAGGATTAAAATTTAGCCCTTTTTAATATTTTTTGGGTCTTGGTTTTTTAGGGGTGTTTTTTTGTAACAATCCTTTTTCCGGTAATTTGCTCCCATGTCGGGGGATTTTTGTGACTTTTTATTTAGGGGTATTACACTGTCAATGGGGGGAGCGTTTTGAAAAAGCAAAAATTTGTCAGGGCGATTTCATTGTGCATGACTGCTGAGGAATGGACGGGATCTATGTGGAATGTGGGAGAAAATTAGTGACAGGACCTGGGGCAGGGGTGAGAGGAATTAGTGGAGTGGTGGGGGGGTATTTTTTTTGAACGAAGGGGGGGGGCCCATTGGGGTGTACTCGCCTAGGGCACCAAAATGCCTTGTCCCGTCCCTGCCTGTGCACCCCCCCCTAGACCCGCCTCTGCCCTTTTCCATTACTCTGTCTCCTCCTCCTAACCTGACCTCGCCTTCTCCATTACCTGGCCCCCTTTTCCCCCTACACCCCTTCCCCTGTCTTTTCCATTACTCTTTCCCCCTCCTAGACCTGTCCTCTGCCTCTCCCTTACCTGTGCTCCTCCCCCTAACCCTTTCCCCGCCTTCCCATTACTCTGTGCTCCTCCTCCTACACCTGTCCCCTCCCTTTCCATTTTCTGTGCCCTCCCCCCAACCGTCCTCTGCCTTCTCCATTACTCTGTGCTCCCCCCTAAACCCTTTCCCCTGCCTTTTTTCATTACCGTGCTCCTCCTCCTAACCTGTCCTCTGCCTTCCCCCATTACTCTTGCTCCTCTTCCCCCCTAACCCTTTCCCCCGCTTCTCCATTACTCTGTGCTCCTCTTCCTCCTAGACCCTGTCCACTGCATTGCTCTGTTCTCCTCCTTCTAGACTTTCCAAGTACCTCCCCTCACATAATTTCTGATCCTCACAGGATCGTCTCTTCTGGTTTACTTCATACACAACCACCTCCAGGATTTCTCTCGTGCTTCCTCCACACTCCGGAACTCACTATCATAACAACTCAGACTCTTCCACCATCAACACCTTTCAGAAGTTATCAGAGAACCTAATTCTTGAGGAGCCTCCAACTTGCACCACCCCTGCTGCCCCCTGCACCATCCCTGCTGCCCCCTACACCACCCCTGCTGCTCCCTACACGATCCCTTGCTGCCCCCTGCACCACCGCTGCTGCCCCCTGCACCATCCCTGCTGCCCCCTGCACCACCCCTGCTGCCCCCTACACGATCCCTGCTGCCCCCTGCACCACCCCTGCTGCCCCCTACATGATCCCTTGCTGCCCCCTGCACCACCTCTGCTGCCCCCTGCACCACCCCTGCTGCTCCCTACACGATCATACAAACATGTCCGTCCTCACTGTCTGTCTCTGTCCCCCTACCTTGTAGAGTGTAAGCCTTGTGGGCCGGATCCTCTCTGCGCTTTACTGGTTTAATGGTTATTTAGTGATATTATTGTATAAGATTTGGTTTTATATTATACACGGACTTCGTTTCTGAATGTATAAAGCTATAGAAGTGATGGCAGTAATGTGGCGGTATGGGCCGATATGAGGCAGTATGTGCTGATATAGGCCAATATGTGGCGGTATGGGCTGTTATGAGGCTATATGTGTTGATATGAACTGGTATGGACTGGTATGTAGCTAGTATGTGCCGATATGGACTGGTATGTGCCGATATGGACTGGTATGTGCCGATATGGACTGGTATGTGCCGATATGGACTGGTATATAGCTGGTATGGACTGGTATATAGCTGGTATAGACTGGTATGAACTGGTATGGACTGGTATATAGCTGGTATGGACTGGTATATAGCTGGTATGGACTAGTGTGTAGCTGGTATAGACTGGTATGAACTGGTATGGACTGGTATATAGCTGGTATGGACTGGTATGTGCCGATATGGACTGGTATGTGCTGATATGGACTGGTATATAGCTGGTATGGACTGGTATATAGCTGGTATGGACTAGTGTGTAGCTGGTATAGACTGGTATGAACTGGTATGTAGCTGGTATGGACTGGTATGGACTAGTGTGTAGCTGGTATAGACTGGTATGAACTGGTATGTAGCTGGTATTTGTTGGTATAAGGAAACAATAAACAAAACTCAAGAATCCAAGGATTAAAAACTCCAAAACCCAAACATGCGTCTGCTGCAGTAGCTCTATGTATCAGGAGCAAGGCCGCGTCCACCCCTTGACCTCTATGTGTCAAGATCCACCCTTTGACCTCGGTGTCCCGGTGAGGACTGACCTTTCACCCTGAGCTTGGTGCTGCTCTCGATTCCTTTACATGTGAAGGTGATGAGGGCTTGGTCCTGGTGCTGGGTGACGCTCTTGATCAGCAGCAAGTGCGTGTTCTTCACCCGCTTCACCACGTACTGGTCATTGCTTTCCACCACCTTCCCATTAATAGACCAAGAGCCTGGAGACACCGTGGTGAGGTCAACGGAGAAAGTGGCCTCCTCGCCAGCCACGACCTCCACCGGCTTCAGGGGAGTCTTTAGAGAAGGAATAGGCTCTGGAAGACACATGAAAGCCACCCAATTATCTATCTATCTATCTATCCAGGTTCTAGTTCTATAATGGACATATGGTCCACACTTTCAGCTTTCATTTCAGGTTTTCCACATGAACATTGGATGAAGGGTTTGGGGGGTCTCAGCTCGGTAACATGGGCACCCTGCTTATAAAGGGAGCAGAGGTCATCGGACTAATGAAATCATTGTAAATAAAATGTGAATTTCTAATCCTTGGATGAAAACCCTTTGATGTCCATGAGGTCAAGGCTTCAGGCCGTCATTGCCATCAAGGCGGAAACCCAGCTTCTGGGAAAATTCCAGCTTGGGCATGCAAAAGGGGCTTTGGATGTCCTGGTACCACGTCAGCCAACAGGGGGGAACCCGCGTCTGGTGATGTCCATGAGGTCAGGGCTTCAGGCCGTCATTGCCATCAAGGAGGAAACCCAGCTTCTGGTGATGTCCATAAGCTCCAGGCTTCAGGCATCATTGCCAACAAAGAGGGAACCCAGCTTCTGGTGATGTCCATTAGGTCAAGGCTTCAGGCCGTCATTGCCAACACGGAGGGAACCCAGCGTCTGGTGAGGTCCATGAGGTCACGGCTTCAGGCCGTCATTGCCAACAAGGAGGAAACCCAGCATCTGGTATTTTCCATTAGGTCAAGGCTTCGGGCCCGTCATTGCCAACAAGGAGGGAACCCAGCGTGCGGTGATGTCCATTAAGTCAAGGCTTCAGGCCGTCATAGCCAACAAGGAGGGAACCTAGCGTCTGGTGTGTCCATGGGGTCAAGGCTTCAGGGCGTCATTGCAAACAAGGAGGAAACCAGCGTCTGGTGAGGTCCATGGGGTTTAAGGGCTTCGGGGCGCAGCTAACAAGGGAAAAAACCCCTAAAGTCTGGTGAGGTCCATGAGGTCAAGGCTTCAGGCCCTCACTGCCAACAAGGGAAAAAACCCAGGTCTGGGGGTGTCATGAGGTTTAGGGCTTCAGGCCGTCATCAACAAGGGGGAAAACCCAGAGTCTGGTAAAGTCCATAGGTCAAGGCTTCAGGCCCATCAAACAGGGGGAACCCTCTGGTGAGGTCATAGGTCAGGGCTTCAGGCCGCTTTCAACAAGGAGGAATCCCAGCGTCTGGTGAAGTCCATAAGGTCAAGGCTTCAGGCCGAGCATCAACAAGGAGGAATCCCAGCATCTGGTGAGGTCTATGAGGTCAGGGCTTCAGGCCGAGCATCAACAAGGAGGAAACCCAGCATCTGGTGAGGTCCATGAAGTTAGGGCTTCAGGCCGAGCATCAACAAGGAGGAAAAACCCAGCTTGGTGATGTCCATAAAGTAAGGGCTTCAGGGGTCTTTCAACAAGGGGGAAACCCCAGCTCTGGTGATGTCCATGAGGTAAGGGCTTCAGGCGACATCCAAAAGTGAACCCAGCATCTTAATGTCCATGAGTCAAGGCTTCAGGGAGCTTTCCCAACAGGAAGAAACCCAGCGTCTTGGTGATGTCCATGAGGTTTAAGGGCTTCAGGCCACCTCCAACAAGGAGGAACCCAGTGTCTGGGGGGTTCATGAGGTCAAGGCTTCAGGCCGTCACTGCCAACAAGGAGGAATCCCAGCATCTAATGTCCATGAGGTTAGGGCTTCAGGCCGAGCATCAACAAGGAGGAAACCCAGCGTCTTGTGATGTCCATGAGGTTAGGGCTTCAGGCCGAGCATCAACAAGGAGGAAACCCAGTGTCTGGTGAGGTTCATGAGGTGAAGGCTTCAGGCAGTCACTGCCAACAAGGAAAAAAAACCCCCATTGGTGTGATGGCCATGGGGTTTAAGGGCTTCGGGCCCGGGCTTTCACCAAGGAGGAACCCAGCGTCTGGTGAGTCCATAGGTTAGGGCTTCGGGCCACATCCCAACAAGGAGGAAAACCAGCTTTTGGTGAGTCCATAAAGGTCAAGGCTTCAGGCCATCATCTGCCAACAAGGAGAAACCCGGCTCTGGTGATGCCATAAGGTCAAGGCTTCGGGCCCGTCATTGCCAACAAGGAGGAAAAACCCAGCGTCTGGTGAGGTCCATGAGGTCAAGGCTTTAGGCATTCATTGCCAACAAAGGGGGAAAACCCAGCGTCTGGTGATGTCCATAGGTTAAGGGCTCCAGCCCGTCATTTCCAACAAGGAGGAAACCCAGCGTCTAGTGATGTCCATGAGGTCAAGGCTTCAGGCCGTCATTGCCAACAAAGAGGAAAGCCAGCGTCTGGTGATGGCAATGACGGCCTGAAGCCTTGACCTCATGGACATCAAAGGGTTTTCAGCCAAGGATTAGAAATTCACATTTTATTTACAATGATTCCATTTGTCCGATGACCTCTGCTCCCTTTATAATCAGGGCGGCCACGTTACCGAGACTTCTAAACCCTTCAGCCAATGTTAATGTGGATCCCCTCAAACGAAAGCGGAACGTCTGGATTCTGTGTCCATTTTAGAACTAGAACTTCAATAGGTTTCAGGAAACAGGTAGAAAAAACACAGTGCATGTCCGTGTCCAAATTGTATTTATCTCATATCTATCTCCTATCTATCTCATATCTATCTATCTATCTATCTATCTATATATCCTATCTATCTCATATCTATCTATCTCCTATCTATTCCTATATTAACTATCTATTTAATCATATCTATCTATTCTCATATCTAATTATCTATCTATCTAACTAAACGCCTATCTATCTATCTCAACTATCTATCATCACATCATCTATCTATCTATCTATTATCTATTCACTATCTAAACTATCTCCTATCTATCTATCTCCTATCTATCTATCTCCTAAACTATCTACTTATCTATTATCTCATCTAAACTACTATCTATCTCCTATCTATCTATCTACCTTTTTCTATCTATCTTCCCATCTTTCTATCTTCTATCTATCTCTATCTTCTATCTATCACTTAATTATCTCCCATATAACTTCCCCACTCCTATCTTCTTCCTACTATTCACACATCCCAACTAACTCCTATCCATCACTATGCTAAATCTTCCTTCCCCTTACACCAATTTTATTTCCTTCTTCCTCTATTTAT